>PVJX010014276.1:0-45309 GCA_004027295.1 Dolichotis patagonum
CTAGATGCCTTATACTAGTACAACACCAGGCCTCTCTAGGTACATGACCTTGGTGCCTTCCAAACCCTGACAATTCTCTGTCGATTCTGACGCAGAATCATAATCCAATAACTCGTATTTATCATCTGGATACTTTCAACAATCTACCTAGGAATTCAGAGTAGATACTGGAGGATGTGTTAGCTCTGCAAGATATGAAGAATTCTACATTTGGGTGGCAATATGTACAAAAGATGATACATGAACACAAGTCCTGGCTTTTGACTTATTAAAGTTATAATACACTATATTTCTCTAATCACATTTGTCTCTTTAATCTCTTGCTTTGTGTGTGTTTTGTTTTTCGTTTTGTTTTGTTTTGTTTTGGTTTGGTTTGGTTTTGTTTGTCTAAAACTGCATGCCAGTTCCAAAGTCATAATCTGAGAAGTACCCCTTTCTCACTTACTGGATTTTCAGGTTGCTTACTAGATTTTCCCCTGATGATTTTAAGAAAGTATCTTTGGTTTAGCTAAATCCCCATGGCTCTTTAAATGTCTGAGATTCTTCAAATTATCTAGACTGTTGCTGGTCATTCCAAATCTTGATTTTACTTTATAATTTTTTTTTTAGTAAAACTTCAAGCCAGAAATATCACCTTCCAAAGAGTTTTGCAAGAGAGTCATTTGGCGGGGATCTGTTGGCCAGTGCCTGTGCTGTCTGAGGGCGTGCTGAGCGTGGGGTGCTGTGACAGTGAGTGTGGGTGCGACACTGGCTGGCTGTGTTGCGGGAGGACATTGTTGCTGGGTAAGGGACGATGCTGGTAGTGGTGGGGTTGATGACATGAGTGGTAGCGGTGGCCCGGTGTGATATTGCAGTGGGATACGGGGTGAGATATTGTCCGCGTGGGGAGTTGCTGTTATTCTTAACAAGGAGGTGATATGGTCGGGGAGGGTACCGCTGTGACCGGTGGTCATAAAGGGAGGAGGGGCTGCTCTGTTGATGGTGACAGTCCTCAGATCGAGCCGATGTGGTGGTGATGGTGGTGGTGGTGGCGATGGGGGCAATGCTTTGGGGGATGGAAGCGAGAAGTCCTCATACTGAGAAACCCACATGTCAGTCCACCTGCCAAAAAACAAAAGCCCTAACTATGAATTAGACATGTTTGTTTCCTGTCTTGGTCCTTAAAAAGCAGAGTCAGAATGAGGGTAATTCATGTTGGATACAATTATTTTCTAAGATGCTCACTCAAAATTCTTTTCCAAGAACCTATATTCTCCGTAAGGAAACAAGTCAGAATAAAAAGCCCTCCTGAACTTTTTGAGCACAGCGGCCATCATGCTCCGTCCTGCCTCGGCTCCCGTTAAGCTGACTCAGAGTTCACCCTGGAGCCTGGAAACCGGCTCCTCCCTCCAACTCTTCAAGCCGGCTCACTCTCCACTTGCTCGTACTCAGTCTCTTGCTTGTCCTGGCACCAGCCCATCCCCTGCTGCTCTTTACAGCTCAGCCTTCAGGACTCAGCTTGGACTCGAGCCCCTCGAAGCAGCCAGCGTGCTCCCTCTGTGGAATCCCTGTTCCCGCACCATCCATTCCAGCCAGTTTAGCAAAATCACGCGTCAGCATTGTCCCTCAGCGTGACCGTGCCAGTCTTCTGCGTTCCCGGCTGTGTTTTCACCTCCCTCGGAAGAGCGCCCTTGCCTCGTGCTTGGTGTTTCTCATGGTGTCTAACCCGCAGAAAATAGTCCGCGGAACACAGTACTTGGCGGTAAAACCCAAAGCAAGAACACTAACGTGACCTTCGAGCGCTGGCTCTGCCCTGAACCCACTGCCTGACCCCTACTAACTTCTCCGGGGCTCAGTGTCCTCAACAATGGAGCGCAACACCAAGCCAGCACTGGTTTCCAGGCAGGTGGATGATATATCATTTCTTCTCATATGTTAATGTGTTTTGGTTCAGTAAGTTGAAAGTATGACTTTTGAATCCACCATTTGCTAGTCCAGATTAAAAAATATCTTCGGCAGTCTTATTCCCGATGTTCCAGTTAGTGGCTCAGACACAGGCAAAATTATCTCTGTCCTCTCCTGCACTCACGAGAAATGATATGAGTGGATATTACAAATAATTAACAAACACAGAGCTGACTTCAAAACAAAAGTGAAAAAAATGGATTTTCAGTGACCAAAACCATGGCAAGTCTCTCTCTCTCTCAATGTTTCTCTCTCTCTCTCTCTCAATGTTTCTCTCTCTCTCTCTCTCTCTCTCTCTCTCTCTATTTCTCTCTCTCTCTGTGTGTGTTGCACCATATGGCAGAAATGGAAATGGAAGAATTTGGATACTGAATCTATAAAGTTTCATTAGTAATAGTTTAATTGTTAAATTTTAGTTTACTATTACGTGTGTGTAGCGCGTAATGCTTACATTCCCTGTGGGAAGTTGGCACATGTACCTGCCATATTTGAATTCCTTTCTCCATTTCCTTTCCCTTCTCTTCTTTCTTCTCTCCTCCTCCCAAACTCTTGATCTCCCCCCAGTTTTCTCGTGCGTTTTTGCAGCACATAATGTTTGCAGTCGTTACATGTACATAACACGCTCCAAAACCCTTTCTTATCCATTATCCCCTCCCAAGAGAAAATGCAGCCTTACACGTAGATAATTTCAAATAAAATATAAACGTAGGGTTAAAGAAAAAACAGGAAGAAAATAGGCTGAGTACATTTTTAAGTGAGTGAACTATGAAAAACACTTATTTTTTCTTTGCCCATTTTCATACTTTTCAGGCTAAAACAGACCAGCAATTCCATCGCCTCATCTCACTGTTTTTATGTCCTGAAATGATCACCAAAGCACGGGCCACTGACTTCCAAACCCATCCTCCAAGTGCCTAAAACAGTAGCATCCGGGCACTGGGTGGAGAGTCCACACCAGCAAGGGCAGCGACTTCCTGGTTGTCCCGGAGCTCTCCTTGGGAAAACGAGGTGGGATCATCCCCATCTGTGTAGCTCCTATGTCCCTCCTTCCCCAGTGTTCTCACACAACAATGCAAACATTTTGTCAGGAGGAGCTGAAATCCCAGCGCCTTCTGTCTTGGAGTCAGTTCATTGTTTTGATACCTTGCTCAGGGCAGAGATGAATGACAGCCAGGCTGTCTAATCTAGTCTAAATATTCTGAACTCGGGAAGGGAATCCTCTGCTGCAGGATGCCAACCTACGTCTTTTAATTGCCTGGGCTCCTGATAGATTGGCTCTTACCCCCTTTGAATTCCTTTGTTGTAGAGGAGTTAAAATTCATGAGCGTCCCATGCCTGGGAATACTCTCTCACTGCTGCTATTTTTTGGAGCCAAGCTGGCCAACACGGCAAAGAGTCGGAGGTCTGTTGGGCCATCTGTTACATAATAGTCAACAATCTCAAAAATCTAGGGGAGCAGGGCTGGGGGGCGCGAGGATGACGAGGCATTTGAACAGAACAGATTGCTGCCTTGCTTACATGAGAAAAAAAGGGGCCATAATATGCTTTGATTGAAGCAGAGACAAGCTTTATTAGCATAGGGAACAAAACAAACTTTTAAAAACGCTGACAGTCTAAAGAGGCTTGATGACAAACCCCATGTTGAATCGTAGGTCACAGAGGTCCCAGATGCGACGCACACACAGGCACCGCGTAATGTATGCGTGCCACACGGACTCACACACCCAGTGACAAACGAGAGACCTCACTGGCAAACTGCCACTGGCTTCAGAGGCTAAATACAAGCCCGTGCTCCAGCCCCAAATCTTGGGGGCCTGCAGAAGGCACTTTGTCTTGTCTTCCAACAGCGCCTTCATCGCAGGGTGAGAGCGTTCAGGGCCAACTGAGATGATTCCAACGAAGCACGGGCCTTGTGTGTGCCTGAGACACTCTTGGGCTTCCCCTGTAGCTGCTTGCACGCGTCCTCCGTGACCCTCTGCAGCTCCCTGCTTTTTGGTTTCGCTTTATTTTAAAGAGAAACAAAACCCAATAAAAACAATGATGCAGAATTTCAAAACGCGGTAATAGGAAATGAACAATGGTTAGCATATTGCATATTGCTATCTTTAAAGTAGTTGCTCAGATGACAAGATATAGGCATGAAAAGTTGATCAAACAATACAAGCTCAAGCTATTTTTTTCAATGAACTAAAAGAAATCAGTAGTGTAACTACCTTAGCTATCTTGTGTGTGTGTGTGTGTGTGTGTGTATTTTTTTTTTCCTTTTCCCTTTCTTCTTTTCTCCTTTCACTCATCCCAGTTGTTTTTTCCTTTTGAGCATTTTCTTTCCATTTCACAATATCCACTGTAGATTTTGGATTTTATTTACTTTTTCAGTTTCTTATACTAGGGAGACAATATGATGTATGCACACATAAGTTTGATTTCAGTTGCATTCATTTACCTATAAAAGCCTTGAGTTTATCCTTCTTTTTAGCTGAGTAATACTCCATCATATAAAAAAAAAACCACATCTCTTTTGTCCATTCCTCAGTTGATGGGCATTTGGGTTGTTTTCAAGATTTAGCTATTACGAAGTGTGCTGCTATAAACATGAGTACACATATATCACTGTGGTATGATGTCTTTAATTCTGAGAAAATACCCAGAAGAGAATAGCTGGGTTGAATGGGACTTCCAACTCTAGTTTTTTGAAGAATCTCCACACTGATCTCCACAGTGGCTGTACCAGTCTACACTCCCACCAACAATGGAGAAGGGTTCCTTTTTCCCCACAATCTCTCCAGCATTTGTTGCTGGCTGATTTGTTGATGATGACTATTCTTCCTGGGGTGAGAAGGAATCTCAATGTTATTTTAATTTGCATCTCTCAAATGACCAGTGTTGTTGAACATTTTTTTCTTATATTTATTTTCCATTTTATTTCTGGCTTCACAGCTGAACTGTACAAAAAATTTAGAGAAGATGTAATGCCAACATCCCTCAAACTCTTTAATGAAATTGAAATCCTCCCTAACTCATTCCTGGAGGCATGTATTACTCTGATACCAAAACCAGAGAAAGACTCAACCACAAAACAGAACTGTGGGCCAGTCTCACTAATGAACACAGATGCAAAAATCCTCAATTAAATACTAGCTAACAGAATCCAGCAAATCATCAAGATTATATACCATGACCAAGTAGGATTCACCCCAGGAATGCAGGGATGGTTCAGCATATGCAAATCAATAAATGTAATACATCATATTGACAGAGCCAAAGATAAAAAATCACATGATCATTCCAATAGATGCAGAAAAAGCTTTTGATAAAGTCCAACACTCAGTCATGATAAAAACCATATGGAAAAATAGAATCGATGGTCTTTACCTCATTCTGATGAAAGCCAAGTATGACAAACCAACAACCAACATCATACTAGATGGACACAAACTGCAACTGCCTTTAAAGTACACAAAAAGCTAATAGATGGAGAGGAGAGTCAATCTGACAACTAGAGATAAGTTAATTTATAGAATATGGATGTTAGCACATAGTAGGCAAGTACTATTCTTTCATCTTGTCTGGTTTTTGAAAATTTCCATAATAAAATCCTGGGAGAAGACCAAGAAATATTGTGACTCCAAAAATCAAAATAGAATGAATACTAAAATTTTTTAGAAGTCTTAGATTTCTAATTATGCATTCTTTTTATTCTCATTTTCCTTTTTCCAGGACGTTGTTTCCAAGTAATGCAGTTAAAAGGTAGAAATGAAAGAAATGGATTAAATTTTAACCTCCAAGTTTGAGTGACTAGTGTTGCTGCTATTATTTTATTGACGCTATGCCCTTCTTGCTGCTGTTTTTAGTAAGCTAAAATTAACAAGATTAACAGAATTCCTAATTTAGACTAAAATTTGCACAGAGTAGATTTTACATCACATCTGCACAGATTGAGCAAGATAAACAATGCGATTCTTATTTCCTCCTCCCAACTCACAAACTCTTCTCTTGGAAGAGAATCACTTCAAAACAAAACAAAAGCCCATTTAAAATCTAATATTTCAGGGTGGTAATTTGGAATACTTTTTGGTGAATTTCATCCTTACATCTAGTTTATTATTATTATTATTATTATTATTTTATTTTTTTTGCACACCATCACTGGATCCTAATATCTAAATTTGGAAGATTCATTTTTCATTGAAAGACCAGCCACACATTCAAGGCTTTTATGTATAGGTGGAGGGATTTGACACACATTTATTTATAAAAAGTGTTGAAATAAACTCTGAAATGATGGTTTTGTCTCAGTGATCGGAGATATCAGAAAAAAATGGAAATGCAAGGAATAGCAACTGCTGTTAACACAAACCCAAAACCTTTGGCTACATTTGTCTGTACGTAGACAAAGTTTAATCTTCACGTTCAGGGTTTTTTACATTTAACTCCATACCTACTGCAAATACGTCTTTCCCGTAATGACTCATAGTTCTACCAAATCCACTTAGTCTGCTAAAACTTTAAGCACAAGGTATTGAATTTCAAATGAAAACACTTCCATTTTATTCACAAAACTGCCCCACAATAAAGCGTTGCCGCTCGGAACAGGAGCACAGAGGAGGGGGCAGGGGCAGCCGCTCAGAGTAATGCAAACGTCCCTGCTGGTGAGCAGCACGCTTTGCACTGGAGTGTGACCAAGGAAGGCATGTCTGCAAATTCTCACCCCAGTAACAAAAAAAAAAAAAGAAAAAGAAAAAGAAAAGACAAAATGTGAACTTATTTGAGCAGCTTTCTGTCCCTACCCAAACCAGTGCAGAACAGCAGACGCTGTGTGGTGTCCCCTTTCCCAAGCCAGCAAGGGTGCTGTCCACACCCTGACCCCTGCAAGGAGACAATAGCAGTTCCATGGTTAATCTGGGGCTTGAGAATCGGAAAATGACTAAGGAGAAGTGGATGCAACTTAGAAGAGCAAAATAACCCGAGGATCTAGAGGAGTTCAGCCTCTCTGACTGCTGGTCTCCTTCAGGGGCACTACTGGCCTTTGTCGCTTTCCTCTCTCTAAGTTGACATGCCATGGAGTCGTGCGTCCCAGGAACCCAAGACACCAGGCACCAACCAGATCCAGGCACCTGGGAAAACTGCTGTAGGCCAAGAAGCAGAGCCCTCTCCGCACGCTAGCTGCCGGGTTATTTCTGTAGATTCAGTGTAAAGTTTTAAGACCTTAATTGATTTATATAAAAGGAATAAAAAGTGACCTCGTGCTTTGTAAAAAATACCTCCCAAAGCCCACAGTTCCAAATAGCATCCAAAGTCTTTCTCTCATAGGAGAAAAGGCCTTTGAAGAATCTAACGAAATCATCGAAGTGTTTGGGGAAATTTTCTGTCCTTATTATCCATGAAACACAAACAAACAAGGCCTAAATTGATAGCTCTGCTATCATGTACAGTGAGCTAGGATACCACAGCTCTACTTTCAGCTCTCCCACCATAGGACGCAGACCATCACCGATGGGTTATCATCAGAATTTGATCCTGCAAAGACAGTACGTACTGCAAACCCACAGATACAGCTGTCTAGTAACTGTCCTAAAGAAGGATATATGGGAGTCATTTGTAAGCAAGTGGATGCATCTTGACACCATGGTGTTGAGTAAAATAAGTCAGACGCGCAAGCTTAAATATCACATGGCTTCTCTTATATAACAAACTCAGATTACAAATAAAGGGCAAAATAAAAGACAGATAACAGGAAGTAGGGAGATTGATGGTTCTCAACTGGGATCAAGAGACAGGGAGGGAAAGGGGATGAGCAAAGGGACGAAGCTATGTCACGTGCACGCACCAGCTCCACACAGGGACAGCAAGCATGATGCACTGCGCACCTGTGCTAATTAAAAGAAAACTTAATCACTGCTGTGTTCATCGTTAACATTGTATTCTGAGTCAGACAGAAGACACAAATTTGAGAAGCGAATATTTATTGGGAGACTCTTGGTTAAACAATCTTGGGCATATAGTTTCACAGTTTGGCTTGAAACACCTTCCGGTAAATTATGCTGGTTTCATCTTGTAACAGAAATCAGGAAATCAGAGGAAGACTTGGAGGAGAAGAAGATGCAACGAAGTAAAATAAAGAATTTGTGGGTCATCTCGGCTTATGCTTATGAAGCCCTGATCTCTCCAGAGACCTGTGGCTATTTGCAGAAATCTTAGCAAGACAGAGGAAAGTCCCCTCTAGCCACACGGAAAGAACATAAGGTAAGTCCCTTATGAAAAATGAGATGCCACAGAGGCCGAGAGTAAACTTCCTGGCATTGCAGCGGGCCTGGGCTGGCAGATGCTGGCATCAGCTTTCTTTCTTCATGGTAGAGCGTTGGACAGACTCCCAAGTGGATTTTTAACATACATTTCCCACAGTGCTGAAAATAAACATGTAACGGGGTGACAGAATAAACCCCAAGAGGTGAAAGAACAGCTGCTTAGCATGTACAAGTTCTCTTCAAAATCACATTATCTGTTTGCGTAGGGCTAAGCTGTAGGAAGCCACATTGCTGCTAAGATGCCTTGGTTGGTGAGCATCCCTGCAAAATTTAAAAATCCCAGGGCAGAGAATCTAACTGGCCAAGGCCAAATCAGGTGACCTACCTCTGGCTGGACTAGGAGTGTGTTAGGACCGGGCTCTTTCCCGTGGACACCATCTCTTCCTATAACTGCCTGTCAGGAGGTCAGGAAAGCAATCAAGATGCAATGACAGTTAGCACTGGATCTCAGCCAAATGCCAAAAAACCAAAGGCATTCTAGCACCGACCTGGTGCGAGGTGAATGCTTTGTCAGTCTCAGAGGGCCCTTGGGAGAAATGGAGGAAACGTTCACAGCTTCAGCAGAGATGGCACATCCAGGAGCACCTCTTTCGGCTTTCTAAAGTCCGGGTTAGAATTATGTTCCTGTGACACTGACCAACATGAAAAGAAAGCAAAAGGCAGTAGTCCAAACCACGCAGTACTCACACAGTATTGGTAGAGATTAAATTGGTTAATCAGTATGGAAAGAAGGGAACTTTAACATTACACCACAAAAACCGTAAAACATTCTCTGGCCTAGTAACTCCTTCTCTAGGAATTACTAAAGAAAACATTGGTGTGGACTCAAAGATGTCACACACATCTTTATGCAATGCTGTACAAACAACAACACTGTATAAAATTGCGAAAAACTAAAATCATGATAACATTCAGAAAATGCGAATTAGCTGGCTAAGCTATGGAAAAATCCTACGATGAAACACTTATGATCACTGGACGATGGTGTGGGATTGTTAACAATTTAGGGTGTGTTGTAGAACAACAAAAACCTGATTTCAAGAGTATTTGAAGTATAGTAGTAACCTAATTTTTCTTAAAAATGCAAGCAGTGTTTATGTGGGTTAACAGATGCAGAGAAAATATACTAAAAAATATTTGCATGCAATGCTAATAGTGATTTCAAGGAATGGAACTGTGAATAAATGTTATGTGTTTATTTGTGTTCTCTCTCTCCGCTTTTTCAGTTCAGGGGTCCTGGAGGATGAAGCCAGGCCCTGCACCCCTGAGCCGCAACCCCAGCTCCTGATTGTTTTGTTTCTATGTCTTACTGATATAGTTAAAGCAAAAAAGTAATTTACAAGTTTGCTTTTACACGGAGAATATATAGGTTAGTATAAATAAACACACAGGAGAGATCAATGTCATGAGCTAGTCCAGAAAATATGTAAGTTGTAGGGTTAAGGGGAAAAAATACCTCTTTATTTATTTTTATTTATTTATTATCATTATTTAGTCTTTTTGAGACAAGGTTTCCCTATGTAGTTCCAGTTGGCCTTGAACTCACTATGTAGCCCAGGCTGGCCTTGAACTCACAGCAATCCTACTGCCTCAGCCTCCCAAGTGCCCAAGTTACGGGCACGCGCCTATCTTTATATGTTTATGAGACATGGGGAGAATTTTTTTTTAATTCACGTGATGAAGGAGGAAGCAGCATTTTCCTCCCACCCAGACAATTCCTACCAATCCTAGTTACGTTTCCTGTGAAGCAGCAGGAGACGCTGGGCCTCATTGGCCTGTGGATGAGAAAATCCATGCACCTTTAAAATGTTAATTGATTTTTGTGACACCCAATAATGTTTACATCGCGGGTATTTGGGGCTAGTTCCTTTTACGCCTCACCGTCCCCTTCCCACTCCAGTAGATCTATCTCCCTGTCTTCTTTCACCCGTCTTTTGTTTTGCTCTTTACTTACACGCTGTGTTTCCTGTAGGAGAGAGGGCGTGCAGTGTTTGAGCCCGTGTGTCTGCGGTATTACTAACATCACGCTATCACGTGATCCCCCCCCTACAAAGGCCTCAGGTTCACCCTGCCCTACAGCTCAGTCGTGCCCCACGGCGTATGAACACCACCTTTCTTTATCCATCCATCCGCTGCTGGACATGGAGGCTGCGCCCAAGGAGGTTGCTGCTGTAAACACGGGTGTGGACGGATCGCCATCCTAGGCCCTGAGCTCTTTCGAGATGATGACTAGTGGGGTGGGTGTCAGGCGGGATCTCTAGTTTTAGTTTTCTGAGGAATTGCCACGCTGCTTTCGGAGCAGCTTTTCGTACTTGTTTACGTTCCCACCAACAGTGGAGAAGGGTTCCTTTCTCCGCAGCCTCGGCGGGATTTGCTATTATGTGACTTTACAGGGATGGCCAGTCTTCCAGGAGTGAGACAGAATCTCGGTATTGTTTCCATGTGCTTTCTCTGATCACCACGGAAGCCGCGTGATTCTCCCTGTGTGTATGATCAATCCGTACTTTGAGCAGTGTCTCTGCTCCCAGTCGACCATTATGATCGGGTCTTTTACTTTGGGGGGGGCAATTTTTTGAGTTATTTATACATTCTATCTATTAGTCTTCCGTCTGCAGTGTAGCTGGCCAAACATTACCCGCGTTCTGTAGGTTGTGTCTTCACTCCTGGCTGTCCTCTCTTCTTTGCTGTGTGGAAGCTTTTTGATTTGATAGAAACCCATTTGCTGACTCCGAGTACCTTCTCGTGCAGTTGGGGTTCAGTTCGGAACGTCCTCGCCCGTATGTGTGACTCCAAGAGTTTCGTGTAGCTTAGCACTCCAGCAGGGCAAGCGTTGTTTTGCTCCGTTCTGATGCTTTACTTTCGTTCACAGGGAAGCTAGCAAGCCCAGCAAGGCACCGCGGTGCCGCAGCCGAAACGCCCTTCAGACTGGCCCCGTCCTTAGCACAGCAGGGCCAGCAGCAGGCGAAGTGGCCCAGGCCGCCTCTGCTAGGAGGAGAACTTGTCTCGCAGAGCAAACCTCTGAGGGCCTCTGGACCTGCGACACGAGCACCTGCAGCGACTTGGGAGGGGTTTTGTCCACTTTCCCTCGAAAGTCCACCTCCGTAGCGGTTTCTGCAATCAAGGAGGCCCGTGGAGCACGCAGCGAAGCAAGCGCAGAGGCTGCCCAGTGCTACGGTCAGAATTAAACCTCGAAGGGAAGAGGACTTGGCCGACTTCTCGTCCCCCTTTCCTCTGCTCCTGGCTTTCATTTTTATAAACAATTACTTTCTAATTCAGATGCCTACTAAGAGCTTTCAGGTCCGTGTGATGAAAGACACTTTGCAAAATGAAGGACCAGCTTAATGCCAAACTAAAGGTGGGTCCTTTGCGGTAAATGAATCATTTTCTCTACAGAAATCCATGGCTATGACCCAGAGGCAATGCAGAGGTTACATGTTTTTCTTTTCTTTTCTTTTTTTTAATTCTAATGACACTTTCTCCTTTCTTTCCTGCCGTTGTCTTTGTGTCCCAGAATTGAAAGCGACCCGCCGGCCTGCCTGCTGGCTCCTTTCTCTTCTCTGCAGAGCACAACAGTCACCACCACAAAGTGTGCCCTGTAAAGCGGGGATTGTGCAAGGCTGCTGTGCGCCCAGAATGTTGCTACAGTACGTGTCATCGTGTTTAGGGCCCCGGATCCCTTTGCTTTTTCGACTTTGAAAAGCCTTGTTCAACCATTACCAGTCAGAACAACGTGGCCGCGGAATCCAATGAGGCCCAGGCTGCAGGGTTAGTCTGTTTACTCAGGGCTCGGGACCAGCAGCCAAAGTAGCCCGAATGATTTTGTGGTTTAACTTCAAGTGGGGACCACGGGACAAAGCTTGCAGGGAACAATGAGGGAAATAAATGTTGATAGCACCCCCTCCCTGTTTTTATTAGGCATACAAAAGAGAATCATTAAATTTTAAAAGGACAAGCACAGATGGTAGAACCATTCCTTTTTCTATAGTTGACGGGCGGTAACAACACAGATGGAAAAATGAATTAGCTTCACTCAGTAAAAGCAAACAATACAGATCCGCAGAGCTGGGTCCTCTGCAGAGGGTGGCAGACCAGGGCATGGTCAGACTTCTGCATAGGTGTGCTGCGCGCCAGCTCCTAACCCGCCTAAAATCACAGGTCCTCGCTGACTGACGAAGTCTGTCACCGTGTTTATCACTCTGTAACTGTATCAAGTGTTAAGACTTCATTACTTCCAATCTCCCAGCAAAATACCTCTTAATTTAATCCTAGCCACTCAGGCCAGTCAAATAATTTTTTAAAGGTTTAATTTGTAACCTTAATTTGTTTATTTGGCCCATACTAACAGAAATACTTAGTGGAAAATTCCCTACAAACCCCACTGTTTGTGTTCTTTGTTCCTCCAATTATTTCTTAATTTATCATCCTTGTTCAAGAGTAATTTTGAAGTGTTAAGGAGGGTACTTTTTCTTTTGATGCTTAGCTTGACATCATGAAGGTTTATTTAAACTTCTCTGTTTATTTCTATATATTTTTCTTGAAATCTGTGGAGCACGGAAGGAGAAGAAGCTAAGTGAGTTTTATCCTAGCTACTTGGATTTGCCAGCTGATTTCGATAGCAGTGTGCTCATTTTAATAAAAAGTGACATGTGGTAGCAACTGAGAAGCAAATTGGCATAGCTACATATCATCAGCATTTCATTCACCATCTCTGTAATGCAGGTGGAGTCGCTAGTAATTTCACTTCTCAGACAAGAAACTCACATGCAGACTGGCTTGTTAGAAAAAAAGATCTCGCTCTCCTTTGGTCTCTTAAAGACAGAGTTTAGGAAACTAGAACAAATCCCCTGAGACATCTACACTGCCAGAGAATTATTATTCCTTGGTCCATTATCACTTGAGAAAATTTGCATATCATCCCATTTCGTGTTACAAATTCGTAAAGCTGTACAATTGGCCGAGGTGGAACTTAACCATTCTTATTTGCCCTAAAAGTCATGTCCCCTTGGTCAGGTAAATTTCAAATACTTAACTCCTTGCTACCTAAGTGTTTACTGGTCTCCCCAAGTTCATTCTGAGGGCCAAGGGGAGCAAACCAACTTTTATAGATTGCACCTCCAATGAATCTCTCTCTCACTGACTTTGAAAGAGATACCTTTGCTTAGAATTAGTTTTCTGGAAGTAAAACTACTGAAATTTTCATTCTAAATTTGGGAGAAAAAGTAGCACTATTGTGTAATGTAAGTTATCTTAAAAGCTTTCACCACACATATATCTCAAGGTATTTAGCAACTTAAAATGCACATTGCCGAGCTCAATTTGCTTTTTGGACAAACAATGACTACTGTTAGTATAAAGAAATATAAAGCTCTACCTTCAAAATAGGTCCAAGAATTAACTTAGTCATGAATTTAAGATGTCAAGGTCTTTTCACTCAGTTCTTTGAGAAGAGCATTTTTTAGTTTAAAATTAAAAGTATTTTGTCTTGCATCAATAAACTATTGCTCATTGTCATTGTTGTCTTTTCTTATAGAATGATTTATTTTTATACATATATTAAGCTTTTAAAATTAGTTCAAATTAAGGAATTCATAAAAGTAAAATTTGGGAGATTAATTTTTAAAACCTGATTTTAAGATAATCATTCTTCTTAATAGATCTCTGTCACTATGATAACTTATGATTTATTTGAGGTTTTTTTTTCAGTTGACTGCTTGCTAGAGATTATTTGGGACCTCGCCTACATCAGGTCCTGGAGCTCTAAACATATAATAATGTCCTTCCCTTCAGGCTAAGCGAAAGAAGGGTCAGAGTTGCAATAAAACTTCAGAAACATAACCTACAAATTTGATGCTTCTGTTAAGAATGCATATTCTGGGAAGTTGAACTGCTTTAAACACAGTGACTGGATAAACCATTTTAAAAACTGGGATTTTATTTTTAAAAAATTGGTCACTGTGATAATTAGGTGAACCCATAATTAAAATGAATCATAATTCTACACAAAGTAGAAAATAAAAATATTTATAAAAGCATCAAAATAATCAAACACAAATGAAAAATTCAAAGACAGATATTTATACCAACAGCTAAAAAACTGGTAAAAGAAATTACAGATCTAAATAAAGAGGCACAAAATGAAAATAGATTGAGTCAATATTGCAAAGATATCATGTTCTCACAAATTAATTTCTCTGCTGAATTGACTCCCAAAGTAGGTTCCATCAGTTTATATTTTATTGAATAATTTTTTAAAGTATTCTAAAATTCATAAAGAACTATGAAAGTCCAAGAAAATAAAAAAATTATCATGCACCAATTAAGTAGGGAAAAAATTAATTATTTTTCAGTAAAAGATAGTGCATCAATCGAATATCATTACCGAAAAAAGTGTGTCTTAAATCTATGTTAAGCCTGGGTACAAAACTAAATTGTAGATTAAACAAACAAAAAGTCATTTAGGGAAAAAATGCAGGAAAAAATTTTCCTCTCTTGGATGTAGCAAAAATCTTTTTAAAACATGACACACAAAGTTAACTATAGAAGATAAACACTGTTAAATCAAAGTATAACTAAAATTCCTCAAGACACTCAAGTATGACCATTAAAAGATAATCAAGTGGGTGTGCATACCCCATCAGAAAACGCAGACCAAAAACATATAAAGAGCATTCACAAATCAACAATCAAAAGGCAAAATTATCAAAAAATTCACTAAAACTTGAACAGATTCTTTATAAAAAGGATATTCAATAGATAATAAGCCTATAAAAAAGGTTATTATTCATTTGTAATCAGAGGAATTCAAATTAAAACTACTTCAGGTAAGCTAGAATGATTCACATGAAAAAAGAAAAAGCACAAATATTAATAAAGCCATACATTGTATCTGCAATATCTGAATATATATTACCCTGGCATACACCCTCCCCCAGTAGTCCTACTCCTAGGTGTGTGCTCAACAAAACTCAGGTGTATAATCGTTAGAATACAAGTACTAGAATATTTTATAGCATCACTATTCACAATAGCCAAAAGCTGAAAACTTCAAAATCTCCATCAATCCCAGAATGGGTTAGTAAGTTGTAAATACAGCCCCACGGTGGAATACTATACTGCTCTGAAGAGGAACAGTTTACATGGACATATAAGAATATGGATAAATCTCAGAAAAAATGTTGATGAAAGAAGCCAGACCCACGTATTCAAACCATATGAGTACATTTGTGGAAAAATAGACAGAACTAATTGCCACCAGCAGTTAGGTTGGTGGCCACCTTTGCAGGGGCAAGTGACCATAATGGGTTGTGAAATTAGGGGAAGAGTTTCTGGAGTCCTGGTGGTATCCTAGTTCTTAATCTAGACATGTGGTTATCAAGCAGAGCTGGATTTAGCTTGCAGCAACTCAGTGAGCTAGGTACTCATAATATGTGCACTGCTCAGCAGGATTGCTGTACTTTAATAAAAATTAAAGATAAACCAGCAAACCAAAAATAGTCAACTGCAGACTGAGGTACCTATCCACAGATTGAGGTTTAGAACCATTTGCACCAGGTGATGGAACCCAGCCCAGTTTTAAATTCCACTGAAAATTATTTGCAGCAATGAAGGACATATGAAAAAATGTTTGAGCTTAATAAGTGGTTAAAGAAATGCAAGGTGAAAGATGAAATATCAATAACATGGAAAATGCTTACGGTAGAGTATTAAATGGGAGGAAATATACCAAAATAATAACAGCAATTATTGACATGTAGAAAGGTAGATACTTTCTTCCTCTTTTAACCCATATTTTCCAAATTTTTCTATAACAATGACTCATTTTTACAAGAAAAAATGGAGAAAGTCATTTTTCCAGAAGACAATAACATGTTCAGATAAAACAAAGAAAAATGTTGTTTGCCATACATTTGCTCAGCTAAAAATAACCTTCCACTTAAAACTGAGTTGCATTTGTGATTACATATTTGAAACTGTCTACCGGCTTTGGAGCGTACTTTGAATTTCACATGTCTGGACTAGAAGTCACCACCCGCAGGACACTACAGCTGGAAACATGAATGCTGTATTCATGTTTTCATGAATACATTTCATGAATACAAGCTTTTCGTCCTGTATTTTTGACAGTAACCTGATGTACAAAGCTGAACACTTCCACATTTCTCCCTTCACAGTCCTAAGTCAATATCACCCCTCTCCGTTCCACTGTGGAAATTGGCATGGAGCTAGAAATTTAGCTGGAAATACATTTTCTGAACATGTTAATCTCCGTTCTTTGCTTTCCCTGCTCTACCTTAGTCCAAGCCCTCACAGTCACCCTGGTCAATGATCTATTATCCTCTTGCCAGTTGCTTTATTTCCTCCAGGGTCATGGACAAGCCATGGTACTGCATGGGGGAAATCGCGCCAAAACAGGTGGATATGAAGTTGGGAGACAAGCATGTCCATTTAGCGTAGAACCTCAGACTGCAGGGAACGTCACCTTTCTGTGGTGGTTCAGTGGTGAGCAGTAAAATCTTGTCACGAATTTGTTGATTTTTGCCCACCACTGTATCTTCCATGTGACCTGTAAGAGCCCTGCTTTCCAAGGCTGCTCAAGTCGCTCCCATAGCAAACTGATCCTGTGAGCAAGGCATTGTGGGTTGTGTGGCAAAAGAAAGGGCAGAGGTCACGCAGCTGCAGCTCCTCATGTGGCAGGCAGGCTCGCCCGCTCCCAGGGAGCACAGAGGCCTGTCCTGGAGCATTTCTATAAGGTTAAGACTATCCGCTGATGAGTCACACACACACATACACAGTCACGCACACACACACATTAGTGGTGTATGTGAATGTTTAAATTAAAAACTGTTCTTTCAGTAGAAGACACATGGCCACTGATACCCCTCAGAATCCTCCCCTAGCTTTGATCATTCTTTCTGAAGCAGTTCAGGAAATCCATTTTCGTGAGTGTCTGCCATGGCTGTGTTGACCTCCTGAGTTGATTCAAAACCTTTGCCTTTCGTGGTCATTTTGACTTTGGAGAAGAGTTAGCAGTCTCGTGGCATGGATTAGTTGCATAATAAGGTGGATGAGGACACTGTCATAGTTCTATTTGGCAGAAATTGCTATAACTGTTCAATCGATGAGAGATGATCAAAAAATACCGGGATTGTTTAAAAACCACTACAATAAAAGACACATTGTCATGCATAAAAATATTCAAAATACTTCTCTCAGTTTGAACACATTTATCCCATTATTTTTGGCAGTGTGCTTTTTACTGTACCAATTTTTTTTATTTTAAAGAGGGTAAAACAAAACAAAGCAAAGAAGATTAGAATAAAACAATGCAAGTCACTGTACTAATTTTTAAAAATTTAAACATTCACTTTTTATTTAGAGCATCATATACTATATTTTTTCAAAATTATGTTTGCAATCTTCTACAACTTTTTATTGCTAGGAAATTATGGTTTATTATTAATATTCATTAATTTGTTTACATTAATCTTTAATAGTAATTATTAACAGCAATAACTATACTAAGCGGTACCATGTTCCTAATTTAGAGGATCTATTTGCTAATAAATCAAGGCTTTGTTCAGATCTGAACATGTACATTTGCCAGGTCAGTTTGAACATTTAGAGTTCAGGACACATAACTTTGTTAGGTATTTAAACTCATAACCTCTTTAATCTACTCACAAATCGTACCTATTTACATAAGTGTGAAAACTGAGCCAACCCACCCACAATGCTGTAACTCAGGAAGGTCCTCATGCCCGGCAGGCGAGGCACTGGAAAGGCCTACAGGGGGCAGACAGGGCCCTCCTGGGGTTTAACGTCCCTTTCCTGGTGTGTGGAGTCAAAATTGGAAAAGTAATTTGTTCCAATCCTTTTCTATAAGTGATTTGCATAAAATTTCTGTATGTGTCAAATGCTGTAGAAGTTTAGAAATTAAGCTTTTATAAAAAATATGTTACTAAATAATTTTGATTGATTATGGGTCTTTGCTTTGTTTTAACTTCCACTCTATTATGTTCCAGAAAGTACTTAAAGAAACGAGAAAAAAACCTTTGTATGCTTGTGGTGTTCCTGGGTTCAATTTCCAGTACTTAGGAAGGAAGGAAGGAAATGAGAGAGAAAGAGAAAGAGAGAAACTTAGCCCTTTCCTGTCCTCAAAAAGTTTCTATTCTCATCAGTAATGAGTTTGGGAGTGTCGTACCCTCCAGACCACCTGAAAGCTGGTCTGAATCTATCTCAGCTACTACCAGTTTACCTGGATTGAGCTCTCTGAAATGGAATCTGCTTTCTACAATAAATCGTATATTTATCATATATCCAGTCTCCTGCTCTACTGAGGTTCACACTTTCCATTGTCCCATGTATTCGCCTGCTATTATAGTTCCCTCCAGTTGTATCCCAGGAGTGTGTGCATGTGCTCCTGAGTGAAGCTTCTTGCTCCTTGAAGGCTAGGACTCCTAGCCTAGTTTCTATCTGCGTAAATGTCTCATCCAAAGTAGCCAAAAAAGTATTGTTCACTGGCTGAGTAAATGACTGACACCAAGACCACCGATTGCTTGTTACAAACCAGGCTGGCTCATTTAGAAGTATCTCTCTGAGATGAGGCTATCTAAGCACAAACTGCAGGACATGATTCAATCAGTCTGTTTACCTTAAAGTGTCTGGTGTATTATCAAATGCCGAGAGGTTTCCAAGTGTGACTGATAATAAGCATTGAACTTCCCTTACTGGAGTGAGTTCAGTAAAAAAAAAAAAAAAGTAATCTGAATGTAGTAAATAAAAGCAATCTTCGGTCCTTTCCAAACTCTGACTTGGTACCAGAAATTCCTGAGATTCTAAAACAAAGTAAAGTGGGATAATTCCAACAATCGTTAAGAAATATGTAGAATTCTTATGAGAAATGCAGTGCTACTCAATTCTCAAACTTTTTGCCTAGAAAACTGTCCTGTTATTCTCTTGATTATTAGGAAACCCTTATGAAGGATTACTCAAGGGGATAGACCAATGCCTCATTGTTCTTAAATACAATTTTTTTCTGAAGTAAAAGAATTAAAAAATAAAGGAGTAGTGGAACTTGAGGTAATCTTTTGCAAAGTATGGGAGGGATTTCTCGGAGACCAGATCAAGGCCACTGCAAACACAAACTCCCCACAATGCCCATGTGACCCCTTGCTGAGGTATGGCTACTCCATACCCAAGCAGCCCAGACCTCAAGGAACCCCAGCCCGCATCTCCCAAAGACAATCAGACTCTTACCAAGCAAATCTTCGTATCTCTGATGATTTCCATCCCCTAGGACAGTAAAGTTCAGGGACTCACCCAGCCTATGACCCCAGGTGAGACAGGATATCTAGATGTGTCAACACAGTGTGGCGGCTAAAAGTCAGATTGCCTCATTTTGTTCCCGAAACACTGTTGGATTAATCTGAACCCCAGTTTCGCCGCTCACCTCACAGTTAACACTGCGGGCATTGCGCTTCATTTCCGTCTCCTCAGCTGTAAGTTGGCGGTAGCAGTCCTCGGGAAGCTATTCCAAAGATCGAACTGGACCATGTGTATGAAATTTTGAGCCTAAGATCTAGCACACTTGCACACTCAGTCCATGATTATTTGTCCCACCATCCCTTTCCGGGGTGGAGTGAGCTGGACCACTCTTACAGTAAATAGATTTTAACTCTGAGGGCTCTTGTTCGAGGTTCTCAAGTCTCATGGAACATCTCCACCATTTAACTCTGAATCCCAAACTAAAAGAGGACTCCTAGTACCACCACGTAATTCCACCTTGCAAGGCTGGTTGCGGGATGTGTTTCTTTTTAAGAACTCCTGGGGCACAAGATTCACCTTAGCAGGTCTCAAACTATGCACACTGCTCATTAGAAAACCCCCCCTCGGGGTCAAATCATTCTGTGGGACCTCCCTACCTCTGTCTTGAAGGTTCTCGCAAACATCTACATAGTGGTGTCTCAAAAAGCTCATACAGGAAGGAAGCCTATCTGGCTTCACGCACACAGAAATTTCTGCTGCTTATCTTTACCACATGTACTTTGCTAATACCTCGGAACTTGTGTTCTAAGGAAAATAGGTTGGAAACAGAGGACTGTGTCAAGGGCAACCATAAATGATGCTCCTGGAAATAATCAACATTTCATTTTGTCAAATTTTCAGGAAAAAATTTTAAGTATTGAATACAGTTAAATTCTCTGTGGCAAAATTATGCCACCTGGCCAAATAGCTGATGTCTGCTGTGGTTACCAGGAACCGTGTACACACAGATGATGTATCTATAACAATCTGATGTGCTTGTTAGGCATACATAGCTTGAGTTTTGTTTTGATGCTTTAAAAGGTATATTTCTAAGAAAACTGGCCACTGAGCTTCATTCTGCAGCAATGATTCTTGCCCTCTGACACTGCCCTTGTGTAGTGGTCTATACAGAATGGGTTCCCACAGGTTGAGGGGAGGAGCTTTCGAAGCCTCCAACTCCCCTCCCAGTGCCCAGAGCAGCTGGTAGGTTCATTGCTTTCCTGGCTCTGGCTCTGTTCTGTCCATGCCACAAGATTGATGATCCTCATTCTCAAATGTGAAGATCCAGTGTGGGCCTTTGTCCTGCGTCCCTCGAGAGTGCACTGGCATCAACCACACTCAGTAAGGAGGTAGCACAATTCGGGCGATCAGCGGGTGACAGTGACAGTGTGGAGGAGGCCACTCCACTGCCCTCATCCCTGTCAACCTCTCCCTGGAGCTCCAGGACGGCTAAATGATACCTGCAGAGTGCTCAGTCCCGCAGCTCCCCGGGGCCTGACTTTTGCAAGGCTGGGGGCCGAAGCCACTGCCGAAACAGCTCTGCCTGCGGAGGCGCCTTCAGGTACAACTCCAGAACCCTGAGGTGCAGCCGAGGTGTCTGTGTGTGTGCACGAGCACTTGCGAGCACCCCAGACCCCCAGGAGGGGGCTGACTGAAGCCCACGTTTGCAGGTTTCCTCTCTGGAGTCAGCCCACCTCGCTCCAAAGACAGGTTGCGCAACCGGGCACATCGTGAGCGTCTCTCCCATGGGCCCTCACCCTTTGTGTCACCAGTTTGGCTGAAATAGAAGCCAGGACCCCCACAGGACTGAGCCACGATTCCAGACCCAGCCAAGGTTTGGAACACACAGTGAGCCGAATGAGCCAGCGTGCAGGCAACCCGGGGAAGGTAATTGCTCTTCCCGCCGGCAAGGCTGCTCCTCTGCTTAGCATCTGAACGAGTTAATTTGAAGCATGGTTTTCTGGGAAAAAATGGTGCTCCTCCCAGCATCCCTTGGATGCATGGGGAGGGATGCCCTTTCACAGATAGAAACAGTAAATTATGTTTGAAATCCATTTCTGTTGAAGGGAGAAAAGTCCTATTTTTCCCCCAGGAGTTGCTTTTTTTTTGGGGGGGGGGGGCTGGTCATCCCATTTAATATCCACAGTCCAGCAGCAGAAGCCCCTTTTGCTCACCTAAGTGTCTATCATCAAAGGGAAGTTCTACTAATCAAACAGGGCGTGGTCTCATTAAATACAAAATTACATAAAGAGGTTTGCCCTTTGCCAATCCTGGGTTTCCAGGCACTGATCTCAGTAGCATCTAAGTCAGACAAATTGGCTAAATTGATCCTGCTCCGTAGAACGGGTGCTTCATCTAGGGCCAATCAAGGGCAGATTGAGGTGTGATGTGCAACGAGAGGAAGGAATCAGGCGGCCCACTGTTTCTAGGTGAGGAGTTGGGTTTCAAGGGGCACAGACGCCTCCGCTACCTACTGGCTTTATTATTACCCGCTAACCACCAAGGATCTTAAATCGTGAGCAGCAGGACCATCCTGCTTCTGAGCAGCCCTCGGACAGCTGTGGGCCCAGCCAGCAGGGGCCGGGGAAATCTGATCTAGACATCGTGTCTTTGTTCCGTCCACAGCCTGTCAAATCAGTATCTGACCCAATTAATTAAACACCACTGCGGAGAGGACTTCAGTGATTCTGGCCAAGAGCGAGTGAGCTGTTTCCCAGAATTGTTTTTCAGAGCAAGGACCTAGAAAGTCAAGTCAGGGGTACAGTTGAGTACGCCGGCCTTAGTGTGGACCCATGAGATGCACTGTGATTGGGGACAAAGGACTTAAGCACCCTGAGCACAGTTTTCTTATCTATACAACTGAGATAATGAGAGGGCCTCGTCCCTAGGGTCAAGGAGAGGGTTAAATGTGTTAACTCTCAAAGAAGCACTTTGTAGTTTTTCTCATTGGAGGAAAGAGACTACTTTCAAGGAAATGAGATCAACTCGTGCTAGTTGTGGACAAGTCACTGATAAAACACAGAGCTAAGAGGATCTAAACACCAAAGCCCACGCATCTTGTGCCATGTCACACCCCAGCAATCACCGCATGCCCGTGCCTACGCTCTGCTCAGATCTTCAAAGAAAGACCAGTGAGATCTAACATGCCATTTCTCTTCCCCAAAGCAGTCCAGATAGTGAGCACTAACACTCGGGCTGAACACTCGGGCTGACCATCAACAAATAAGATTCTCCAAGAAAAACTGTCGCAACAGGTGGTGACAGTCCTTTCCCACGTCTGTGTAATCCTCTGTGAACAGGACTGAGTTTAGGACGCCTTCAACAGTTCCTTCTTCTCTGTGACATCACAGCTGTGTACATTTTTCTAGACTCTTGCCTCTCATTTCATGAAAACTATGCATTTATATATGAATCTCTCTGCCTTTGGATAGCAGCTCCTCGAAAGCAAGTCTAAGGACTGGATCATGTTTGAACTTCCTGATCCTGACACGGTGCCAAAGATTTTCATGGGAGGTTTTGAGCGGACAGATGCTGGATGGATGGGTAGATGGATGGATGGATCGATGGATGGATAGATAGATAATGGATGGATGGATGGATGGATGGAGAAATCCATTCTTCACTGAATGGATCCATTCTTCCTGTCTAGCCACAAAAGAGAACCCATATAAGAAGACAGTGTCCTGAAGAAAGTGACACAGCAAACCAGCATTTTCCGCACACTGGTATTCACAGTAGTATCTTCAGAGTTGCAGTTTTCCTTAGGTTTCTTTTGTAAGCCTTTTTTTCCATGTCAACCCTAAGCTCTCAGAGAGCACAAAATATACTGAGTACTCCTTTATTTACTTAGTGTAACAACCTGCACAATAATACGCTCACATCCTGTTAAATCGAATTAGATTTGTAGTCTAATAAAAGAGATGATTTAATTGGCAGGTAACTCATTCCCATTAATATACTTGCAAATGTAGAATACTACGATAGAAGGATGGAAATAAATTCCCTGAGTTGAGGGAATTTGGAGTAAGGGAACCCATGGTACTTATATAGCACAGACATCTCCAGACAAAGACATTAAAAGTTTACCACCACACTATTTCCTCATGCCGAAATTCAAATAGCTTTCCATTCTCAAATGCCTGTATTGTGCCTGTGTACAATGACATAAAATCCTCTTCCATGCTGCTAATTCTCAATTGCATGTGCAGCATGTCCAGTTGGATGTCTGTGCTGACACGCAGCCATATGAAAATTAGCATTTTGCTACTCTTTTTGAGTGCTTGCTTCCCCCTCCTTCACGCAGGGGCCCAAGGTCAGTCCAGACTGCTGTGCATCTTTTCACAGTCTTTCCCTAGTGTCTTAGTGCGAGCTCTTGTCCGCCTTTTGCTCTCCTCATTCGCCTGTTCAGTCTTGTTCTCCTCCGCACACTTAGTCCCTCTCCTCTGCACAGTGGCCAGTGGTTTTTTATGAAAGGGAAGTCACGTCATGCCATCGTCTTGCCTGAAGTTCTGCTGGCTGGCCATCGCTGTCAAGCTCACGGCCTCCCTTGCTTCTTAAAGAGGTCCTGCCCAGGCTGCCAGGCTGCCCGTGGTCCTCATCCCCAACCCATTTCTACTCAATTCACACTCAGTGTACTCAGCTAAATCCAGCACATTCTAATACCGCGTGAAGTACGAAGAATACAAATATGTGTCTGCCTCTTGCTAACTGACGCTCTGGCTGAGGTAATAAGGTATTTTAGGGCCTGAGGAGATCATCTGGCCCAGCCCCTCAACCCGGAGGAGAAAAGTGATTTTCTTAAGGTTACACAGAAAGGTAAGAAGCCACATCCCTGTCCATTTAGCGAATCCTCTTTTCTATGAACTGTGAATAAAATACACAGTGAATGTCTAAATTATTTTTAAAAAGATTACAATCAGACTCATCGTCACCAGTGCCCCTCAGAGGTTCCCCCTTGCTTTGAACACACTTATCCCATCCTCCTCGCCGCTACTGAAGCCGTTCTGTAAGTCTTCTTTTGTGAGTGTCTTTTTGAGGTACAATTTTTAAAAAATACAGTCAATGCCACTGCTGAGCGCCATCGGACAGAAAGGCAGCCTCCTAAACACACGACGCTGTGTTCTCCTCCACCTTATTCGGCAGCTCTGGCGCTGTGTAGCTTGTGGCTCCCCCAACTCAAAATGACCACAAAGAGAAATGTTTTCCATCAATTCAGGACATCAAGGCAACCAGCAGAACACAATTAAGATACTCACCAAAAAAGGACTTCCAGAAGCTCCTGAAATTAATGAATAAAACAGGTCTCCACATTTGTAGGTCCCCTAATGTGTGACAGCAAAAAAAAAAAAAAAAAAAAAAAAATAGAAGACAGGCATAAATGACAGAATTTGGGGAAATTGGAGCTCCATTGAGTAGAACTAATAGTACAGAGAAGTCTGGCCGTAGGGTCACCACTGATGGCGACCACTGTAACACATTACAAGGCTCTGTTTTATGGTCTGCATTTTCATCCAGTATATCCATTTGCCCCCACAATGTCACCTGAAATATTTATTCCCCCTTTACTTAAACAGGAGGAAACAGAGGCCCAAAAAAGTGGAAGTCCCAGCTCCCGAGTCTGCCCTAAATTGAGGTGACATATTTCACTACAGTGTTATGAGGCAAATCCAAAGTCCTGTGTTGACAATTATTTCCTAACAAGTCATATCCGCATCTGATTGGATGCTTTCAAAGACATTTCTACAAAATCTTTCCAGTGTTGAATTCTTTTCCTGGAATTTTCTTCCAAAGGACATTTTGTAATTATTCCGTTCTAAAGCTAACATCCGTCTGCTCTGTGCCTAGAATCTGATTTTCATGAAATGTCTCCTTTAAACTTGTTCCCTCTGAGTTAATAATTAAAATTCACACCACACAGTCTGCATGGGTGTGTTAGTTTATATTGCCCAATAATTGAAATCCACAAGTAGAATTTGAACTACGCAAGGCTTCCAAATGTGTATCTTCTTCTTTTTAGGAAACCAGTGGTTGTTTGGAAAACTTATCACCAGAGTGGTTGTTAGAGATAAGCCAGTCCAGGCCCTTCAGTTACATGCTGAAATTAAGGTAGCAAAGAGCTTAGTGATTTCTCCAAGGTCTCAAAGCATCACGGTGTATGCATTTCTATTGCCATCTGCATGTCCTATGTATAAAATCATGAAATACAATTCATTGGCTATTACTCAACTAAATGCCTTCATTTTGTAAGGGACAAAATGGAGCTTCAGAGTTCCTAAGCAGACACACTGAACACCAGCACTGAGGACGTGTTTAAGTATTTCACGTATAAGTAACACATTTACCAAGTCGACCCATAGCACAGCCTCCGCATTACCACTTGACAGAGGGGAAATGGAGGCAGGATCCTCAGACCACACAGCTGGGAGGCAAAAGAGTCAGGATTCAACCCCAGGGAGGCAATTTCTAGGCCTAACCAACATTCCCACCATAACCCGCTTGTTAGTTAAGAACAATCTTCAAATGCTCAACAAATCTGAACATCATTTTATAAACAATTAAAATGCACCAAAATATTTTTTCCATCTCAAAAAACAAAAAGACTTAATTCATTTATTTAAACTCAGTCTTGCAACAGATTTTTAAAGGTTATAATAAATTTTAGTGACTGTCAGCGAGAAAGTGTTCTAAAGTCTTACCAGAAGATGTCCAAGTCATAGAACTTTGAATTTTATTCCAAATGAAAGACTATTAAGCTACATATCTTTATTGATAGTTGCTTCACACTTCCAATGGAAAATAGATCACATCGTGAAAAGCCTCTGGACGTCTATGGGTACCACACTCCTGCTTCCTGTTTGAGAAAACAATACAACAAAAATAATTGTTGATATCCAATATGTTTAGATGCGCTATAATTTTTGTATGTTCAGAATACAAGGATATCATATACTGCAGTGAGAATTTTCCCTAACAGGTAATGAAGACACTTCCTAAATGTACACTTCAATCTCAGTTCTGGGACGTAGAGAAATATCTCTTCTGGAATGAGCATCTTTCAATGGTTTCATTCAAATTGAAAAGCCAGAGCAGAATATATTCTGCATATCATCTTTACAAATGGTATAGCCATGGTCTCCTTTTTTTCCCCTTAATATTGGTGAATAAAACTAAAAGTCACCACATTCCAAGTGATCAGGACAAAGACCAAATTCATCTCTATGCAAGCTGCATTACATCTGATCAACCAGTGACAGGACAATTCAAACCGCAGGACACCGCAAAGCTCACCCCAGCCCAAGACTGGGAGCTAAAAGTTTTTAAATACATATGGCTTAAAAACTGAGCGTTCATCTTCACCACCGTGCAAATAAAGCTCAAGGGGTCCATAAGCCAGAACTATCAAAGAGAATGGAGCGAATCCACAGGGAAAAGGGAACAAGTCCTCCTTGTGCTCATGTTCAATGCCTGAGGTGGCCACAGTGAGAATTGCAAGAAACCTAGTGACCCACAGGGCACCTGCTGACAGTCGCTAAAGTTTACTGATAACCTTCCAGGCGGGGCTGGGTGTGTAATACTGAGAGAGACACAGTGTGCCCCCAGGTGACTGGGCAGGGAAACATTTCATCAGTGCTGATACCAGGCAGGGAAACAAACAATACAACCCAAGCCAAATGGACAATAAAGTCACTCAATTCACAAGCACATATTGTGCTTTAGACAGGATAGAAGGGACCAGAAAACTACAGAACTTAAGCTTTGGTCTCTTTAGATCAGCGCACTGGAGAATGAAGCCCGGTCCTCTGCTGAGATCACTGGAAGTGCTTGCTACCTTCCCGCCAGAAGTCTTCTGCCTGCAGCCTTCACCAGCCATGGTGGCACCGCACTTTCTCTGCCCTTCCTGGTGTGCCATCATCCCCCTGCCTCACTCAGCACCAGCTGATGGTCTCACTGGTCCCTCCTTGATCACGCCGTGCATTCTTGAGGCCTGGGAAAATCCAGTCCAACAGACATCATGTTAAAAGTAGCAGAGCACAGGTGTTTTAGGGACAGACTATTCACAGTCACAGGCTGGTTTACCATTTTCTTTTTAAAAGACGTTGATATAATACCTGTAGATATTAATGAAGAAAAAGAATTTTAAATCTCTCTTCTATTAAAAAAACCAAAATTTCGTAACATAATTAGAGAATAACAATAGTTCATATCCTGCGTGCCATAATCTTAAAAGAATAACCAAAATACTACTCAGAGTACAAGTCATAGACAAAGCTTGACCACTTTCTCTCTAAACCTCAGTTTATTACCTCCAGAGCAGAGGTGATGCCAACCCAGAGTTAAGGGTTACTGTGGAAGTGAGCTAATGGGGGACATGGAGATCGTCAGAGCAGCTGGCAGGAGGGGAATATTCAACAGTGGGAGAAGCCCCAAGTCACGTCTCCAGGCCTGCATGTCATTTAATTCCTCTGACAACTTTTTGTGCCATCATTATTGTCCTCATTTGGTAGGGAAGAAACTGAGGCACAAGGAGGTGTCAAATGCAGCCAAGGTCCCCTCACTGGGAGTGACAGAGCCAGGAATGGCAGGCAGACTGCCTTGGGTGGACACGTGCCCGGTATGCCTGAGGGGTGCGCGGGTCCAGGCTCTTCTCCACCAAGCTGTACTATGCTGAAACCAAGTGCGACTGGGTGACCCATCACACGGAGCACGCTGGGAACTCAGGTGCCATGAGATGCTGCCACCGCCATGTGCATTTGACAGTGAAGAGCCTGTGAGCTGTCACTACTCACCGAAGGGGAGCAGGGCCCCTGGTTTTCTAAGAGGAACTGAAGTCCAATGGGGCAGTATTCGAGGTAAAAATATCGTCCCCGACCTTTTTGTTACAGCCCTCATCCCACCCAAGGGGATCACCACACAGCGTGTGGGGCTGTGTCCCCCACGGGGGGCTCTTTGGTAAGACAGCACATGCCTGCACTGTGACTTTTCAGTAAAGGCAAATGAGAGGCGCGTTTCTGTGTAGATTTATTGGAGGACAGGGGATGTAGCTCAGTGGTAGAGCATGGGCCTGGTATGCCTGAGGCCCTTGAGTTCACATTCCAGCACTTTTGCATACGCACACACACACACACCAGACAGCCACACTCTGCTTAATAATAGAATGACAACTCGCAAGCCTAGTATGTGATAAATGCCTATAATCCTAGATATGGAGGCAGGAAAGTCATGAGTTTGAGGCCACCCTGATACAGCATATCTCAAAACAAAACGAAACCAAACAGCAGCTCACAGGGGGGGGGGAATCAATAGGTTTTCTGGCACAATGGTCCTCTGGAGTTCAGCGTGGTACCTCGGTTCTGAGAGGAAGGGGCCTCCATAAAGAAAAGGACAGAGCGCTGCACAATTGGCTGCAGTCACCTGAAGGAATCTCTCCAGAGGGAAGACCGACTGCCAGCCTCTATGCCACCTTTCCCATCTTCCCGCTTCCAAAGGGCAGAAGAAAAGGAGGGAGCCCCTGGATCTGTCCCAGTAGTTTCTGGAGACAAAGTTAGAGAAATAGGAAAGCAGCCTCAGCAAGAGAAAAGCGGTACCTTTCAAAGCACAGGACTGTCACTGCCTGGGGCAAACCCAGGAGCCCGGCTGAAAAACTGACTCTTTTACAAGTAATCAGATATTAGACTCCTTCAAGAAGCACAGACGAGTTAAATTCATCACTGTAATTTAATTGTGTGGGTTATGAAAGAGCAGTTGGCCTGCCCTCCTTCCCCGGCGCTGCTTCTGCGTATTAAAGTCAGACTAATCAGATTGAGGATTCCGAGAGAACTGTCTTAGTCATCTGCATCCCTTTTAATTTGTTTAATGGCCTTGTGTGTGCGTGCGCGCACGTGTGTGTGGGTGTGCGTGTTCATGTGTGCGTGTGCCTGTGCGTGTGCGTGTGTGTGTGTGTGTGTTCAGACTAGCCGTACATCGTTTAGTCTCACAACGACATGTAAATAAAGAATGGAGAGGGGAACCTTTACAGAGCAGAATAAAGCGTCCCTCTTTCTAAAGTTACATTCGATGTTTGAGTAATTCATGAGACGGACTGCAAGCTGCGGTGCTTTTTATTTCCCCTGAGCGGTCTCCAGACTCGGGAGAAGAGAGAAGGCAAAGAAAGGAAGGAAGGAAGGAAGAAAAGGAGTCTGAATTTACACTCACTGCTTCAAAAGCCCTTTTGTACTCGACCAACTTCTCCTGGCTGAAGATGCAGTATTTGCCAAAAAGTCGCCTGCAAGAAAGCACACAACAAAAGTAGAAAACAGCCCATTAAAAGACTCCTTTTCTGGCCACCCCCACCTTCTTTTAATAATTTTTCTTGCACATAAAAACACATTTTTAGAAAGTGGCACTCACTCCGGGCCTTAGAAACGCACCCCGGGATTAGCAAATCAGTCACCTTGTTAGTGGAGTTTGGAGCTCAGTTTTGGCTCTTTGGGCCAATTGTCTCTTCACCTGGCTCAAGCCACCAAGGCGGCGTGGACTCAGAATGGAGTCACTTAGCATGGACAGCCTGTCGAGCGCGAGCCCCTCAGAGGGGAGACGGCGCTGTGAGAATGGCTGTCTTGTTTGGGTGGATGCCGCTGTCGCCTGCGCTTTCACATGCAGAGTTTCTGTCCATTCAGCCAGAGAGGCCACGTGTCCCGGGCCCAGAAAGGACTGGTGCTTCACGGCGACTTGGCTCAACTCGCCTTTTCATCTGCGGGATTCTCTGTGCGACTCTTACTCGCGCAGTTGAAAGACTTCTCCCCAACGTGAGTGCTTTCCCGTGTTTACGTTTTCCCGGGGTGGTAAAACAGCAGCATAAACTGTGGAGTGTGTGGAGTAAAAAAAAGAGGAAAAACTCGGGGTGAACAAAGAGTGTTCGGCCACCTCTCCCACCACGGGCTGCATGGACACCTGCTGAAAAACACAAGTCCAGTGAAGTGACCGGTGCCATGTTTTGATCTCTGTGATGCCAATGGGGTGACTTTTCCAATGAAGTGATCAGTTGTTTTGAGTAATTATGCCATGGGTGGGTCCTCAAAGCCTGTGCTTTCTTTCCAGTTCCTTCCTGGACACCTGCTTTTCCTGGCCCATTCTAATACTAATTAGTATCTCCAACCTTGGGGTGGGTGGTTCAGTGCAGTTCAGCAAATATTTTATTGAATGGTGTCATGTGCCAAGTGTGCCTTTAGCTCCCAGAGATAGAGAGGGACAGGAGACGGCTGCCACCAAGAAGCTTGAGATTTAATAGGAGACAGATGGCATTTCAAGCCAATGCCAAGAATAGTAGCCCAGAGTGACTTAGGACAACTGGGAAGGAAACTTACGCCCAGCCAAGGGCTCTCAGAGCTGATTCTTTAAAGAGGCATGGACTGGGATGATTTCCAAAGGATGTGGGGGAAATATCAGTTAGCAAAGAGTGAGAAAAGGGCACAAGGAGAAAGCAACTATGTGATGAAAAGTGGGATTTGGCCAGGCATAGTGGCAGATGCCTGTCATCTTAGTATTCAGGAGGCTGAGGCAGGAGGGTTGCCATGAGTTTGGGGCCATCCTGACCTATATAGCAAGACCGTGACTCAAAAAAGTAAAAAGAAAAGAAATAAAGGTGGAGTTAGCAGTTCAGTAGAACTGGAATGGAAAATGTGAGAACAAAAAAAAAAAAGGCAGACAGGGAGAATGAGAACAAGGGACAAACTTGGGAGGGTCTGGCCACCATGTTTTAGCACCCATGCTTCATTTTAAGGCCAACACCAAGACTAAGTCAGGGGTGGGAGAAGGTGAGATCTAGATTCAGTTTGGTCTTCACGAAAAAGGACTTGAAGCCTGGCCTGAGGGAGCAGTTCACAAATCGTGGCGGCCGTTCCAGGAAGACAGACTGAAATTCGGAGCGCAGCTGTTGAGGGGAGTCCGGGGTTTGAGGCCAGGAAGGAGAAGAGCGTTTGTCAAGCAAGCATACAGCAGACAAAATGGGCGGAACTGGGAGGATGAGGAGAGAGGTGAGGACAAGCCACAGATCACAGGGTGATGGCGGTGCTATTGGGCAGAAGAAGGCATGGAGGAAAGATGGGGACAGGAAATCAAGTGGACAGGGAAACACGTGTGGCTCTGGGTCCAGCAGGACAGTGTGGGAGGGTGGTCAGACATGGGCGAGGAGCCCCTGAAGCCTCCCAGGTAAACCACGCATTCCTGGGGGATCTGAAGTCTCCTCCCGGGAGCCAAAACCTTATTCTTAATGACGGGAGTGGGCAAAATTCTTAACCATTGCAATCATTTCTGGCTCTTCAAAGCATCACAGTACTCCTCAGTAGTTTTAAGGTAAGCAGGGGAGAAGTCAGCTGGAAAGTAGGAAAAGGTGTCCAGACACCTGCCTCCCCACAGGCATGGAAATAGTGCACTGAAGGTAGGGGCCACAGGCTCAAGCCATGACTCCACTGTTGAGTGTAAAAAGCAGACAATGCGTAAATTTCACTGGGTGGAATGGAGTTTGGAGCAGAATCTGAGCTGCACAAAAACCTCCTGGACATAATGTAACAGGGTCCTCTTGTGCCGAGATCAGCCCACTTACTAATATTCCAGTTCCAGGATTTGCCAGTTCAGAATTCTCCGTCAGTAGAACCCAGGGATTGGATCTAAAATAAACAAATTACTGGCCTCTCATGCCCTGTCCTAATTAAAAGTGTATGTATCTGAGATTGTGTTAGAAAGCAATCTCCTCCTAATGGATATGAAATTAGACAGAGGGGAGGCAGAGGGAGAGCTCCAGCATCTTGTGAGCAGAACTTGGGAATCGGGGTCTCGCTTTTCAAATCTTAGAAAAGGAAAATGCATCATTCTACAAAGAGAGAGGGGGAAAAACGGGCGGACGTTGCTGTCATTGGCTTGAAACGCCGGTGATCTGAGTGAATCCACGGGAGATGGGGTCTACGGGGTACCAGAGCAGACAGTTCCATGGACCCTGTGGGAGTCCCAGCATGATCTTCTTCGTGCACCCAGCAACTAAATTCAGGGCCGTTAAAAACTCATCAGCCAAATAGCACTTATGGAGCTTTCCTGAAAGATCCACCATCAGTTCACAATCCGCCCCTCTGCAATGCACACTTGGACACAACACTCAACCCGCTCTGCTCAGAGGAGGAGAGGTGTAATTAGCTTATGGTTTCCGGTCCTGCTCGGCTGGCTCCAAGGTGGGGACCTCGTGGTGGAAGAATCTGGTGGAACAAAGCCAAGAGGTAGAGCAAGGGAAAGGAACCAGGGCGAAGGTGCCCTAGACCCAAGGCCACTCCCCCACGACCCACCGAGAGACACATCTCAAAGGGTGCCGCGGGGTAGACCCCAAAACCCGTCACTGAAACTCCATCCTCAGTGCCACACCCTCCATGAAGCTGCCTCCCAGATCCCACCCTCCTGCCCTGGGCTGGTCACACGGGTGGGTAAAGTGTTAAAACGCACTTTAAGTAAAGGGCCAGGCTGACCTTGGGGAATTCCACAGCCTATATTGAGTTTCCTGGGAAGAAAACCCTTCCCATGCGGTCCCATGCCCATTGTGAGGCTGCCACTGAATGCTTGAGACCCTGATTGTTTCTCTCCGTAGGTGGTGAGGAAGACTATCAGGGTTCCTCTCCTGTTATTTGCTCTAATCTGAGGACCTCTGAGAACTGCATGTCTCTCCTTTCTTTGTTTAGGCAGCTAGAACAGCAGAAGCCAGACCTGCTCACAAATAGTGTTTGTATTAGGCTCCTTCTTACTGCAACTTTAACACTGTCCGTTCTGGCAGGAAGAGTGTCGTGCTTTCTTTCTATTGCCGTGTTCACTGGAGTAGGCTTTTCACCTCCTAAGAACTTTTCCTTTGCTTTCACAAATTGGCTGACCGCTTGTTGTGAAAGGCCTAACTGTCAGCCTACCTTGGATTTTGGCGCGTCTTACTCACTAAACTTAATCACTTTTAGCTTTTGAAGTAAAGTGAGACATGCGTCACTTCAGGTCATTGTGAGGTTATTTGTTGGTCTCATTTCTCTATTATTGTGTCCCAGGGAAGAGGCAAGCCTGGGGGAACAAAGAGAGGGGAACAGTCACAATGCACAGGTTTATTGATAAGCTCTCTTTTCTATATTGATGTGGTTTTTGGCGCCCCAAAATAATTACAATAATAACATCAAAGACCACTGATCAGGTAGCTCAGGGATAGAGCAGGTGCTCAGCATGCAGAAGGTCCTGGGTTCAATTCCTAGCACCCCCCCAGCCCCCCACACAACCACTGATTACACACAACCATTGTAGCATATACACTAATGACAAAAAAAGCTTGCAATATTGATAGAATTCTCTAAAGGTGACAAAGGACAAAAAGTGAGTGCATATTGTTGGAAAAGTGATGTGGATACATTTTCTTAACACAAGAGGACTACAAACCTTAGGTTTGTTTATAAAAAATAGAATTTTTGCTTCAGAGAGACAAAGGGAGTTTCCCTCACTATGATCGTGTTTTCCTATTAAGAATGGAATTTCAGCGTAATTTCAGCAGTTCTCTCATTGGCCCCTTTCGAGATTCAGCTTAGCTTAGTAGTAAGAATTGGTTTCTATGACCACACCGTCTAAGACTTTAATGCTGAATACGTTCACTGTTAGGAGAAGATTCCTTAACTTCTCTGGGCTCATTTTCTTGTTTGTAAAAATGATAACTGTACAAATCCTACAGAGTTTTAAGAGAATTGAATGATGTAATCTGTAAATTTATTCCAAAATTTAACTTAAACTAGTGTGTGGTTCTTAATAAATGCTGTATAAATACTAGCCATCCATAACAATAATAAGGCAGAGTGTTCTCGGCCATTTTTAGGCTTTTCACTCTGATAGGTTTGACTTGTCCTCACGGGCAACTCTAGACAAATTAAGGGTAGGGCAAAACCTGCCTAGAGGATTCATTCTTCTAGAATTTTAGGGTATAAAATGTAATAAATCATTTTATTTTTGTGAGGTACAGTGAATCTTTCTTGTAACAAAGCACAGTCTAAAATACAAGTAAACCGCTGAGAGAAGTGGTGAGCTCCCTTACGTTAAAGTAGAAAGAACAGAGAACTTAATGTTCGTGGCTCCATCTGCCCTTAACTTCAAATTTTTCTTCTTTTAATTAAGAAAACAATATAGCCTGTCTTCCTTTCCAATAAGAATGATGAGAGTAGATAATGTGGTCACTCGAAAGCCCGGTGTGTCCCAGGCCCCTAGATCTCAGATACGTATGTGTGTTACCTCTATGAATTCATGGTAGTACTTCCCACTTCGTCCTTGGGTTTAAAGAAATTGTCCTGCTTTCTCCGAAAGTACATTCAATAAGTTGTCACTTTTTATCTTTTAATCAATCACATCCATAATAGCCAGTAAACATCTATAATCACATCTATAATAGCCAATAAAAGCCAACTAACATAAGTCCTGATGTCCCCATAATGAGATAATAAAAGTTTATGCCACTTAGATTTGGTGGTGTGCAAATTTCCTAGGACTTAAATACAGTGAAAAACCATGTTCGGCTCCATATGAGCCAAAGGCAAATTGTCTCGAGAAGAGATGAGATTCTAAATCCTTAACTCCTTGACTATGACCATCACTGGGTGGTGGAGCCAGTCACAGGAGGAAAATACAAAGAAAACTATTTTTACTGTTGAGTAGATTTTGAAATGATACCAAAGGACAGCTCCTGGTTAAGGGAAACTTAAGTATATAGAATCACATGGAATCACATGGAATCACATGGAAGTAACAGATAGTCCTAATACCTATGACTAATAACAAACATGGTAACCTTCCCGGACCAGTTCCTGAAGCCCATATCCTGATCTCCTCTATCAAGAAGAGACAAGCTCAAGAAGGAAGTACAATTGACTCTCCAAATCTGTGGGTTCCACATCTGTAAATTCACCCAACCACAGATTTTGATTATTGGAAAATCTGTATCTATACTGCGCATGGACACGTCCTGATATAATCTAACAACTATGTACATAGCACTTACATCATTTTAAATACCCCATTTATATAATTGTAAATACCCTAAAGATGATTTGAAGCACAGGCATACCTGGTTTGATTGGGTTTCACTATTGTACTTTTTAAGCATTATTGTTGTTGTTTGTTCTGTTTGTCTAGAGTATGGTCTTTTAGTATCAGTGGGCATGGGGGAAAATAGTGGGAGAGAGGCTGATGAATAATTGATATTTAAGTATCTGTGTTGCCTAAACTCAGGGAAGCCCAAGAAGTTAATAATGTAGCAGAGCCTGTCATTGTCATCGTCTGAACAGAATTTGCTTCCAGATTTGCCTCTTACTTATGTAGTATTCCCTAACTACCCTGGAATGACACTTCTCACCACATACATCATTTATTTACTTGAATGTGTCTTTTGTCATAAAGAAATGGACTTAAGGGACTTAAAGCTACATATAATCATGCCAACTCATTCAAAAGACAGAGGAAAATATGAAAGTGACTGTGGTGACATGAATTTAGCACTTAAAGAGTCCTCCTGGATTGTCCTGATTATTGAATTAGTTAAAATAAGTTGAGTTGGGTTTTTTCTAAGTGGAAAACAAGAATCCCTACTAAAACATAGGCCAAAAGATAACCAAGTAAGAAATATAAGATAGTCAAGGGCTAGTGTTAACATACAAAATGTATTTACTTCTTGAGGGAGATCACTGGTTTGGGTAGGAGTTTTTAATAACCAGTACAATGATGACATATGAACAATTATTTTTGAGTTCTTAGTGTTTATAGTCTAAAATAAGGCAGAAACTCAGAGGAAAAAAAACTATACCTAGAATCAAGAACCTAATGGGAATATTTTATGGGTTCTCAAGAAGAGAACCCATTAGTAAGAGGCAGCAGCAAGAGAGCAGAATAAGAATTTCTGTCGTAGCCCCGTTACAAAAATCCTACTGTAACAACCATCCAGATACTTAAATGCCTTTGCAAGAGCTCCAGAATCTACATGAGATTTCATAGCATGCAGGTGGGGCACAGAAACCAGAAAAGGGCATTGAAAACAGTGGACGGACAGTTTCACTGTACCCAGATCATCCATAATTCTGTACAATTCAGGGCTGAGAGAATCACCTTTTTCTGGGATCTCTTCTGTGGAAGCAAAAATAATGAGGTGAGCATACAAATTTTCTGTGGGTCCAGACTCCAACCTATACCAGTACCCCAGGTATCATGCTTGGCCCAGTGAGCCTCAATATCAGGGCAACCCCAGGGACCTCAACATCAAGCAAGATGTGAGATCTGATTGCTCATGGATCTCAGCAGCTGTTCTCCTCACAATCCAAACCTGACAACTCACTCCAAATCTTTAAAGAGGACAATTAGCAAAGATTGTCTCTTGTTGAAGTGAGTCAAGGAAAAGGTTAACTACCTGTTCTCTAATATACAGACACCAAAGTTAGGCTACAGGAATCATGAAGATTAGAGAAAATGGCACTATGAAGAAAGCAAACAAAAATGCTAATACCTAACTGTCTTAGTTACCTTTCTCTCATGGCTGTGACAAAATACACAATACCCAGTGTTAAAAGAGGAAAAGTCTATTTAGTTCACAGTTTATGGAGATGTCGGACCATAATCAGCTGGCTCCAAGGCAGGGTGCCATAGCAGAGGGGCAACAGTTAATGGTGTAGAAGATAGCAAAAGCAACAAGAGCAAAAAGGGAAGAGCAAGTCTCTTTTCCTCCCTTCTACTGCATGCAGGCTGCCCATTCTAGGGTGAGTGGAACTTTCACACCCTCAATCCTAGGACTAGGCAATGAACCAGTCACAAACTCTAGATCAGCTGCCTGCAAAAGTCCACTCCCTATGACCATGTGAGGCTTTGGGGGCACATCCAGACACAAGCCATGCCCCACTAACCCTACGGAAATGAAGATATAAATCCTGCCCAGAAAAGTATTCAAAGTAATCATCATAAAGAAGTTCAGAGTTCAAGGTACTACCAGCAGATAACTAAACAAAATCAGCAGAACAATATAAACACAAAATTAGTTGTTCAAGGAAGGGATAAAAACCGTAACAATAACCACACAGAAACTCTGGAGCTAAATAATGTAATGATCAAACTAAAAAGTTCCATGGAGACACTCAATAGCAGTCTCAGTCAAACAGAAGAATCAATTCAAAGACAGGTCTTTTGAAATTGTCCAGTCAGAGAAACAACAGCAACAGAAAAAACAAATGAGGGAAGCACTTACAGGATGTACAGAGATAGACACTCACAGGGCTTCAGGAATACCATCAGGAAAATCGATACACACGTAATGAGATTCTCAAAATAGAAATAAAAAGTAGACAGGACACAAAGTTTATTTAAAGAAACAATGACTGAAAACTTTTCAAATCTGGAGGGGAAAATGGATGTACAATTTTAGAAACTCAATTGACCTTAAATAGATTGAGTTTAGGAGATATAGCAAAATTAAATAATCAAAATTGCGTACTGTGATAAACTCTGTGACTCAGGATATATCCAAAGAATTTGAAATCAGGATCTTGTTGAGATATCTGCATTCTCATGGTCACTGTAGCACTATCTGCAACAGCAAAGAAATGAAAGCCATCAAATGTTCACTGATGGCTGGATGGATAAAGAACACACGATCTGGGCTGGGGAGTTAGCTCAAAGTCCAGGAATTTAGCTCAGTGGCACAAGCACCTGCCTGGCAAGCATGAGGTAGTGCATTTGACCCCCAGTACAAATCCCCCCCCAAAGCCCCCCCTCCCGCAAGCCAAAACAAAACAAAAACAAGCAAAAACACCTGGTCAATACACATATGACATATTTTTCAGCCTTTAAAAAGAAGGAATTTTGTCACTTTTTTCAATGTAGGATTGCACCTAGTTTTGTAATTTCCTCTGCATTTTCCCTGTGTCTGGAAAAGGAAGTTATAGTCAAAGTTAGATAAGTTGACATTAGTGAAACCTGTGGAGACTTGAGCAGTTAAATCTCATAATTACTCTACTTCCTCTCTGGTTTAATTAATTGGAAGACAAAGTTTATTTGTGTCTTTTCTTGAAACTGACAAGAAAGTTTAACTTTTCAGATGGAATCTATGGGGATATATATAAGCTATGGTTGAGAACTACAGTGAGTGTTTAAAATTTTTTACAAAATTATTATAATAAAACACACACTGCCATAATCCCCTCAAATTCCTCTTCCCCCTTCCTTTGAGCACACTTAATCCATCATTCTTGTCACCTTCTGGAGCAGTTCTAGAAGTCCTCTTCATGACTGTCTTTAGCTGAACTGCCAAGGCTGCCTTGATATGCTGAATTGACTCCAAACATTTACCTTTCATAGTCATTTTGACTTTGACGAAGTTACATGGTACGGAAGTGCCAGATTTGGTGAATAAAGTGGACAAAGACACATGGTCATAGTTTTATGAGCCTGTCTTTAGTTGGATGGCATTCATTGTTTTTCTTTAATCACACCTGATAATGACAGGAAAATGGACTTCCAGAATTGCTTCCAAAAGCCTCATGAACAGGAATCGAATAACCTTGATGAACATAAGCATTAAATACTTTAAACACAAGATAAGATTAATAATATTGACAAGAATGAAAGTAAAGAAAAGAAGTTTAGAAGTTTAGAAGATGAGGAGAAAAGAAAGGGAAGGGATTTTTTAAAAAGAAGCAAGCTATATTATGTACATGTGCTGACTCTCCCCAAATGATCATAAACTGCGGAACTGTACTAACAAAAAGATAAAAACAGAGTGATAAGAATAAACGTGTTCTGAATGAGGAGGAGTACTTCAAAGAATGTTAATGCAACCTTTCTTTTACTGTAGTAAGTTTGGTTGTTGCTCTTGTTTTGTTTTTGGTACCGGGGATCAAACTCACAACCTCATGCTCACCAGGCAGGTGCTTACACTGCTAAGCTAAATCCCTAGCCCTAGTGTAATAAGTTTTAAAAACTTAAATATCTACTGCATTTTCATCACACTTTACAGATGAAAATCAGCAACAGGAACACTGAAGTACAATGACAAATTTAATTTGACAAATACAAAAGCATGAAACTTTCCCTGTTGTGATCAGTCAAAACATAGTACTTAGTATCTGATTAGTGACCAAAGGCAGGACACGATTGCCTGCTATTAACCCTCACTTTAGGCTGTAGTACAGATAAGTGGAACTCAGTATCCTCTGAGGACTGAATGCATCCCTAGGAAAGATGGGCATCTAACGCTTGAAACTAGATTGACAAAGAGGTGGAAGGGAAGAGCAGTGATGTATTTTTGATTGAAAGGACATTATCAGGAAATAAGCCAGGCCTCAGGATCGGATAGCCTTGCCCTGTTAGCTACACCATCCATGATAACAAAATCACTCTTTCAGTGGCAAAAGCCAAGTCCGATTCTGTCTCTGCTAACACAGCTCCAGTCACCTGAAGTCCGTGCCTACATTCTTAGTCCTGGAGATGCTGAAGTGAAGGGAATTAGTACTTTGGAACACGTTAGGATCAAATAGCCTTATGAATGTCCAATAAGGCACACTTTATAGACCTTCAGGGGCGTTTCTCTGAGTAACACAGCTCTTAAAAGTTGACAGATAGACTGTAAAACTCTCAACTTTAAAAAATCTCGTGTTAAAAGTATCAATCCGTGAACTCATTAAAGCCTTTTAGGATCTGTTGATTTTTCTGTTTATAACTAACAGGTTTTCTTTGCTGTTTCCTAATAAAAGTTCATGGGGTTTTTTTTCTTTTAAGTATTGCAATGATTACGTCTACTGAAAAGAGATTTCAACTTCTAAGAGTTAGCTAAATTTGCATGGCATTTATACCTTGTGAGTTGATTTTTCTCCTTAAATAACTCCATTTCCTGGTGGATTCAAAGGTAAAAACAAAAAGTACTTGAAGTTAAAATAAGGGTAAATTTATAAAGAAAGTCATTTCTCTTTTCAAACATGCAAAGTGCTTTTATAGCAAGGAATAGCGCAAGATACCTTCTCAATACAGAGCTGAGTGACAGAGTATATTTCCCAAAATCACTAAATCTTTACTGCTTATTCAAGTTTAAACTCAAACTTTTTCAAAGAACATACCCTAAAGGCAGTAACCAGCAGAAAAAAATAGTGACAAATTAATTGTTTAAAGTCAAAACCTTCTGAAACATGGCGAAGGGCATTGAGAACACAGCTGCAGCCCAGTGTGGTGGTGCACGCCTGTGATCCCAGCATTTGGAAGGCTGAGGCAGGAGGATTGCCATGAGTTTGAGGCCAGCCTGGGCTACGTAGTGAGTTCAAGGCCAGCCTGAACTGCACAGCGAGACCCTGACTCAGCAGTCGATACAACAGTGCTGCCAGCGTCCTCCTCTTCATTCTCCATGCACCACTCCCAGCGCCTGGAAAGATTCTCTCCTGAGGGCTATGGGAATGACCTGGGCCACAGGGCACTGCTCCACCCCAGGCCAGGCCCTCCGGGGCTTTAGAAGTGACAAGTGTCTGGCAGTGGGCTATTGTGGGAATGCCAGGCCCATCTTCACTGGCCTCCAGCAATGGCCAGCTCCGGCGCGTCCCCAACATGCATATAGGCCTGGCCACCTCTGCTGCAGCCACATCACTGCCCAGCTTCTCTCTCTACTCATTCACCTTCCTGATTCCCTTACAGAAGCATCTCCCAAGAATACCCCAAGAAACATCCTGCCTGCTGCATTCCGTCTTAGGGTCCGTTTGCAGGAAAGTCTGAAGCAATCTCCACCGGTTTTCTCGAGGGAAGCCGAGGGACATGGCAGGGCCTCTGGCTACTACCACATGGGCTGGTATAGCTGCATCCTGTGTGGACCTGTCAAAAAAGCACTGTTTCTGAACCGCTTGGTGATTCTACAGGCATTATTTCTATAATACATTTGTCTTTTGGGATCTTACAACTGTTATATTTCAACAGTAAGAGGAATAAAAAGTGACTTCCATTCTGCATGGAGCAAGCAACAGGTTTTTTATGTAAATGAAGTATAATCCTTGGAAACAGCTTCCTGTATCTGCTTTGCCCTTTCCGCCTTTCCCACAGCTATTACCCGGCTGCGATATATGCACGCCTTTCTGCCAGCCAAGGTGGCATTTTACCTTCATGACGGTTCTGGGCTTTCTCAGCGCCGGGCCTCCCCAGCAGGACTGGACAGCTTGACGGTCTCTGTACTACGGGTGGGGAAGCTGAGGGTGCTGAGGCTGATCACTGGGCCCCCATGCACCCCAATTTCCTCCATGCAGCATTCTTACCTCAACCCCACAGAGGGAAAGCTTTGCTTGGTGACATGGTTTGGTCATGGAATTGTGGGTGTGAGTGACAGGCACTTCCTCAGAGCAGGGATTTTAAGCATCATTGTATGACTTGTTACTGATCCACTTCCCTCTAATATGTGATAAGCAATAATCCAGGTAGAGTTTACTCCAGCCACTTGGGTCCTAGAGGGAAATGGCACAGAGCTCAGCTGACCTACTATGGGCAGACACCATGATCAGAAAATCAGCTTTTGTTGCTGCAAAACACTCTGTAGGGTTGTTTGTTACCAAGATATTTCTCAGACTTATCTGACTGATACACAGAGTCCTAGCAGGCTCTTCTGCAAACCCAAGCACCATAATAAAAGAACTGAGCAACTACACAGACTTTTTTCACAATGTACTTTTCAAAAGTCACACTGCCTCCCTCTATTTATATGTTTAAATGCCCACACACAAACACACACACATCCAAACACAAGCAAACGTGGACATAATGAGCTATGGTTGGTAAACATCACTTTACAGGTAAGATTTTTCCAGTAAAAGAAGAGAGAAACCAAAAGAGAATAATGTGTACAAAATGACATGCACGTATTTCACTTTGCTTAAAAAAGACCTTGCTCTGAAGATCTCATGAGAGTCTCTCTGCAACCAAGCCGAGTGAGTTTTGGACTGAACCCCATTTCTTGGTGTCACCCCTGACATTGTCTGCAACTGCAATGCAAAGTCAGGTGCTGCCTTTTCCCTGAACTAACACATGAGACAGCTCCTTCCCGTGGAGGACACCCTTTCTTGAGCATGCGTGCTCCCTAAAATTGCTACTATGCAAGCAGGCTGGGAGAAGAGAGGATTTCATCACACAGGTTTGTGGGTGAAGTTACTGGAGCCTGCGTGGCATCTGCGTGGACTGCATATTTAACTCGCACAGACGCCCTGCGACAGCTGGCAAAACCTTGGCCAAATCAGTCCTGCAGAGGCTCAGTCACATCAGCTCAGGGTGGAAAAGCTTTTCTCCAGCCAAGTCCAGGCCTCATTTCCTCATTCTGTCACTTGGACTTCTTCTGTCCACCCCCAAGCCCTCCAGGATTTACTGCAGATGTGGCAAGCTTGCTGGAAATAATGGTGCAAGCTAAGAGGCTAGTCGGCTATCAACTCCAAGCTCTGGGTAATACCAATGGGAAATTATTTGCACAAAAGGTGCGCTGGGGTGACAAATGAAGAGGGGGCTGGCCCATTGAAGATGCGGGGACTCAGACAAAGCCAACACACTAATACCAAGCCACTAGCTTTATCTGATTACTTCTGGGGCTGATGGCTCCCCACGCAGCCCCCCCACACTGGGCCTCCCCACCCACCCATCCTCTTGCGTAAAAGAGACAGGTTGCTGCCTTTGGTGTGCAGTCTACCATGAAATGGTAATCTAGAGAATTACTACATTTATATAAACCACAAAGTGTTTCTGTGCCCCACAGAAAAACAATTTTCAGATTGGCAATAAATTTGTTCTTACATTGTTGGCTAAAGGAAAATGGAACAGATAAAGGAAAGTGTTAAATTAGGGCAAAGCAAAGAGAGATTGATTTTTACCCAGAAAGAGTAATTTTTTGGTTTTATCTTGGGTACATTTTTGTTAGACTTTGGCCTGCCTGACTTGATTGAGGAAAATACTCAGAAAATAGCAATTCCATTCGGACCCCCTATTTTTGCAAAACTGAACATGATTTATTTCTCCACTTCCATCTTTGAGGAAACCCGGTTTGGGTAACTTCCTGCACTCGTTCTGTTGGTGGTGGTGTTGTGATGGTGGAGGTCGTTACTTCTGTTCAGTTTGCGCTCAGCCGAAGCAGGCGGTAATGCTGAGTGCTGTGTAGTGTAAAATGGCTTAGTGTTCCTCACTGGAAAAACCCCCAGCTCTAAAAGGGAGAGAGAATTATTCTCCTCCATTTCTCTAATCTCCTCAGTTTCATAGAAATAGTGAAATTCTTTGGGCCGGCGTTCCCACTGACGCTCCGGGTCTCCACCTTGATCCCAAGATGAGCTCTGGCCTCCCACACTACTTGTCCTCCAGTTTGGTGAAAGGTTCGTGAAACAAACAGAGCAGCGCAGGTTTTGGATCAGGAATGGAAGCTCCCAGTGTGGCTGAGAGGAAAAGAGGTGACTGCTAGGACGTGAGGGCAATTTTAAACGAAAATTCCTGTCCTCCACAGGTACCCTTGACATCCATATTTCATGGGACAGCGTAACTGAAATGGCGTGGGGTGAGATGTGTGTGAAAAGGCAGGCTGTCTGCCTCCCTCATGGAATTCCCTGCGGCGTCGAGTCTGGGAGGCGCTCGTCCCTTATGTGAGAAATACTGAGGTCTCGCTGGTGCCCGTGTCTGAGAGACCAGCGGAGAATAAGAACGTCGCTAACGGGAAAGCTGGCAGCCGGCACCTTGCCAGCAAAGTCTCAGTCTCTGACCAGTTCTTAGCCCACGTCACGCCGTCCTTCAGGGTGAGATGGTTACAAGACACCCTGCAAGCCAGTGTGGGCCCAACAGCGGCATCCCCTTCTGAGATGGCCACGCCTGACTCAGCCGTACAAAGGCCAGCGCTGAGCCCCAGCACCGGGCCCCTGTTCTTAAAGGAGAGCCCTGGAGGATGAGCCTCGGAGAAGTCTTATTTCTGAAATGACCGTCCCGCAGACTGAAGGCCACACGCCTTGAGTTCTTGCCTGGTGACGCCCGACCCCAGCTCTTCCCTGTCAGGTCTGGCTCCACCACAGTAGCCACACTTCTGTCTGTGGGCAAAGCAGGGCTTTGTTCTCCTCTTTAATTTCTAGTTCTTATTCTTGAATAAGGTAACTGAAACAAGCATATTTAAACAAAACCCTGGCTCACCGTTGTCAGCTCTGCTCTTTTAAAAAACTCTTCTTGAACTTTCATTTCCTTCATATTTCTGAGACACACACTTCTACCATACCCGGTGTAGTCATTTTCTGTTTTCTGCTTGCCTGGGAAGATAACAGTTCATCACGTTTACATTCCTCCTGCCTATTTGCCCTTCCCCATTATAATCCTACCAGTTTTGGTTAAATCAACATCAAATATCCATATGATTGTGTCTAGGTAAACATGCCAAGTCAAGTTGGGAACTGTGCTATTTCCCTCCTTGTCCAATGATTATGAGTCTTTTCATTGGTCCATTTGCAGAATTTTCTGTATCTCTATCATTATGATTCCTCCCAATTCACTAACCAAACTAGCAATCACTGCTCTCTGTTCTCCACACTGTCGTGGCCCACGGGGCTCCATTTCTCCTCACTTGCAATCTGCTCCCTCTTTCGGTCTGCAGAGCCATCATCCCTGACGTCTGATTCCTGCTGCCTGAGACATGCCTTCGCCTCTTCCCCGTGCTCTACCCACTCATGAATCCCACCCCCGTGCTACTACTGCTGTTGCCCTCGTCTTGCTGTCCCTCACTCTA
>PVJX010014277.1:0-45307 GCA_004027295.1 Dolichotis patagonum
TATGTGTGTATGTGCATAGTACTCTCCCAAATATACAAAATAAAATTATTTTGAGGCATTAGGTACCTTTGCTATCTGTGATAATCTTGCTCTTAATGAACTTCAGTAGGCTGTATCACCTGGGCCCACATATGATGGAGATGCTAAAGAATGGCTTCCGTCATAAAGAAAATGATCTTTCCCTAATGGTGTTCCACAAGTACAGCGTAGCAGTCTCAGTAAAGGAATTCAAAGAATTCTGCTGATTCTAAAAATGACCTCTGTGAAATGGAAACAAATTCTAGAGGTACCAGGTGGCTTAATATCTAGCTTTAATAATTTGCTTAACAATTTCAGCATTAGGTATCCCTTGAAGGAGTTCCAGTTTAAAATTTACACACTGACTTCCTTCTTTCATGCATTCACCAAACAAAATTTTCATAAAAGAGCGAAAGTTGATGATTTTAAAAAAAGATGAAAGTATAAACTATTTCAGATTATTCTCCCCTTTTCAGCCATGAGCATTCTCATGGTGGATACAAGATGAAAAGCTGTAGTGATCAAAACAGCCGCAGAAGGCACCTCCTTCCACACAAGTCATTTTTCATGGGGGATGCACTGAGGGACTTCAGAAATCAACCAGGCGCCATTGCTATGACACTTTGAACCAGCCTTACTGATATCTTTATTATTGGTCATCAAAATTTTCAAAACATTTTAAATCAGTTAAGATACATAAGTATCAACTATTTGATCAGTCTCAATCTCACATAGCCTGGTTTTAAAAGTGAAAAGCCAATTAGCAGTATTATCTGATTTTTGTAGTACATGTATAACAAAGGGTATATAAAGTTTAGTTTTTATTTGTACCATTTCAACTTCCAAGTAATATCACCGCTCAGTTTATAGCATAGGCTTACATATATTTTAAATAGTAAATGAAGAATTAGACAGAGGGTGTTTAAGTATTATTTCTTGGTTGTTGTAACTTCTTTTCTTGTTTGGGAGTTTCATGTTGTAGAGGAAGTGTTTTAAAAGAAAAAAACGTTGTGTTTTGGAGATCTGGAAACTTATGTTCAAGATGCTAAAATTTTGGGCACTTGGGTTTTTATCAAGTTGCGGTAGCCTGTTCTCAGATTCAGCTTGTTCTGAAAAAAGGACCAGATGTGAAGTGATTTTTTTTTACTAGCATTAATAACCTTCAGAGAGAACCCCTGTTGTGTAATTCAAATAAATATTCTATTTACACATATGCATCAAGTGATGTTATCTCTGATTTTGAGATTTAAAGAAACATACAGTTTCTTTATTGAGCCTCAATGAGGCTGCTGTTTAAATATCTGCTATTTCCCCTTTTATCTGAGTGTTTGTCCCACAGGTGGGGTTTGCACCCCAGTTTTAGACTGTTCCAAATCCTGGTGAGTGAATTGCTGTTGCAAAGCCTTCAATAGCAACTGCTGGACTCCGCTTCCCAGAGCTGCTTCTCAGGGGCCCCGGTCATGATGCTCACATAACAAATCACATTCTGTTCTTCAAAATTTTTGGAACAAGGTTGTTAGACATAACTGAAAGGATGGAAAGATGCTACCACATCTGGAAATAACAGTTTACCCTTTTTCAGGATTTTTGTAGGTCTTATAATTATTTAAAAATCACTCCTATGTCACCATCAAAAGAATCAATATTTTCATAGGACCTCATTGGACTTTCATAGGACTTTCTCTGGATTTAGAGACTTCATAAGTCATATAGATAGAAATATAATATCCCCAATGTTACAGGCAAAGGAAAATGAGAGACTTACAGGTTAAAGACTTGCCCAGGATTACAGAGCCAAGAGCAGCAGTGCAGGGGAGAGAGAAGGAACCCAAAGCAACTACCCTGCTTTATGGTAGACAGTTGCGGATGTGTCAAAGATCACTTGGCAATTCTTTCATGAAATATCATTTAAATCATTCTACTTACATGAAAACATGCCTGCTTAGAACAACTGCAGCAAAAGAACTTCAACTGTTAAAACAGTGAACGATATCCCAGTCTTAATTTTTGCTGAAACTAAGGCATCAGCACATTATAAATATGACTGGTAACAGATGTTGAAGGAACTCAATAATTTGAAATTTGGTCATTACGTTTTTTTCACTTGATTTAAACCACCACAGAAAATGTCATATTAATTAGACCATTGTTACAAGGGTTTTAATTTAACATAAATCTTTCAAAAGATTACATTTTATGAGCCCCCTTTGATTCTTCAACCAATCTCTCAGTCACACATTGATAATCCTCCTAATGCTGATGCTGTTCAGCAAATGTCTCATGGATTTGTCCTTGACCTCCTTAGGTTAGAATGGCTCTGTTAGTCATACCTAGATGTAGAGCTAAAATATATATGTAATACTGGGAAAATAAAAAATGAATTAAGAATATACTTCAATAGTATTGTAAGATCAAAATTTAAAACAATAGGAAACTAGATGGAAAAAGTACATCATTTTACACTTGAATAGACATTGATGTATCTTGAAAAGAACTAAGATGTTCCCAAAGTACCACCTGTCTTCTTAAAGAAGAAATTTGATACAGCTCTATAACTCCCGTGGAAAGGATATCATCTCTAAAGATAATAGTCAACAATCATTCTATTCATTACTTTTCAAAGTAGTAAAGTTTATATTTCACTAAACTTTCTACTTTCCTACTTCCAATTCTTTCTTAAATTATTTCTTATTGACCCTGAAACTGCAGTGCAGTTACAGAACAGTATAGCAGATAAATTATTCTGTTGGTAGGTAGTATTGTCTCCTTTTCCAGACATCTTCTTATTGTCACTGAACTATGTACAGAAAAACTGAATATTTCACAGTGCCTAGGATAAAGATGATGGAAACTGAAATCTTTTCTTTTAGAATCTTAATTTTCCTAGTAATTTTTGCCCCACCTTGGAATTTGATGCACTCGTCTGCAGAGATATGTGGACAGAACTGCCCTTATTTCATGCTTTAGGTACTCTGCCTCCTTTTGGGGTAACCAAGAAAACAAACCATACATAGGTAGATACACAGAGGGTAAGGCCCCAGGCAGTGACTACAGGTAACACTGGGTAGGATTCTTCAGAGATGAGAGGCTGGGCCTCACAGGTTTTATGACTGTGGTGGTCCTGTGAAAGCAGGGCTGGGGAGGACAATGAGGTGTTATGGACCCACGTAAACATGAAGCACACCAGACCTCAGGGACGTTCATTTCCGAGCTGTTAGTTTACCACGGAAGAGCCTTACCCGAGCCTTCTGCTCCATTTCTAGCATTAATCTTTCATGTTGCTCAGCTATGGCCAGTGTTGCAGAGTGGACCTTCTGATAGATCATTTCTCCTTCCCTTGTTTGAAACGTGAACAGTCCTTCTCCTGTGTCACACATTCTGTGAGAACAGAGATAGGGAAAGACATGGGTCTTTATGGGTTCCAGTGCGTAACAGTTCTCCACATAAAAGATGCCCTCACCCTTACATTAGCTCTTCCTTGCTTTTGCAGAACATAGCAAAGCAGATTCATCCTTGACCAAAATCAACCAAGGACTGCATCTTTAAATGGTACATGAGAATGGAATTCAAAGGGTGAAAATTCATGTATAGTTGGATTTTTTAAAGAGGAAGCATTCATCACAGTGTAAAAAGAATACGTAAGTTCCTTTTAAGATTTAGATAGCTGCAATGCATTTCTTACCATTAAAGGAGTATAGCCTAATAGCAGTTTTCTTGAAGGATTTTTCATGTTTCTCATATAAAAGCACTACCAGGGGTTGAAAGTTCTTGAAATTTAAAGGATTCAAGAAAAATGTGAAATAGTATGTTCAATGGAACACAGGGAAAGACTGTATATCTTTTATATTTTTAGCTTCACATTATTTTTATAGACTTGCATACATACACTGAATGTTTTATTTTTTAAGCAAGTCTTAGTGTAGTCAAGGGAACTGCAAGGTTCAAAAGAAACTCTATTTGGATAGGAGGACCTCTAGTTTGAATATTTTCTCTGACAATTACCAGTAGTGTGAATTTGGGCAACTTGTTCAACCTACCTATTCTTCTTTTCCATATATCTAGAATGAAATAATAGGACCATTTGAAGATCTTTATGAATGTTAAAAGAGTTGACACGCAAAATATTTATTGTTTTTATAGTTCACACATAGTAAAACTTTGTTATTACTATTTTCAACATAAAGAAACATAAGGAAGTATGGAAATAAATATCTAACACAGAAGTGGCTAGCTTATGTTTTATTTGCTATTATGATACAGGACATTATGTTGCTATGATATTATACTACAACAGGGTTATTATGCAGTGACTTCCAAGTCACTTCTGAGGACATGAGTGTTTACAAGAAAAAGCTCACTGACAAGTTGTTAATCAGTAGGTTGCAGATCAGTTTTATCAACAAATTCTAAAATGAAAAATATTTAAGCTGATACTTTTAAAGTGCATTTTTAGATATAATTGAAGGCCTTTGGAAAGACCCTCCCATTATTCCCTAGCAGATATTGGATGTTGTGATGGTTTGTGTTAGTATACCCCTTGCCCCAAGCCTCATGCAATCATGGGCATGGCTGAGTCTAGCATTTGTGATTGGTTCATTGTCTAGCAATGGGATTGGTGGTGTGAGTGCTGCACCCTCCCAGGGTGGAGCCAGCATACAATGTAGGGGCGAAGGAGGTGTGCTTTCCCTCTTTTGTCCTTTGGCTCTTGCTGTTTGCAGCTGCCATGAAAAATTGCCTGTCAGCCACACCTCCCTGCCTTGAAGCCAGCTGAGTATAGACTAGAACCTCCAAAAAACTATAAGGTAAATAAATCTTTACTTCCTTCATTTTGGGCATCAAGTATTCTGTCTCAGCAATGAGAGAAAAGTAACCAAGATACATATTAACTGGATTACTACTATTCTGTTGGTTTTCGGGTGATAACCTTCAAATGCTTGGCAGGTTACATGAAAATATTCAAGAGGCCAAACTATTTCTTCAATCACCAAAAAGATTTCGGGTTCTTCTCTATGGTTCTCCAAGGAGTTTTCAGTGGAAAAGGAAAGTCTATAGAGGCTACAACTGCATCCTTAGGGCCCCATCCAGCCAGCACTTAGTTTCTGTGAAAGCCATCTTAATAAAATTCACTCAGCGTAAAATGGAAAGTCTGGGGAAAATGAAGAGTTTTTTTCAAAGTGAAACAAATGAGCTTCCTTTGTTGATTCAGGGGACTAAGAAAATCCAACAGCAATAGCAAAACCATTGATAAGTCATGAGTGCATCTCGGTTGAAGTTGAGTTTTGTTCATTGTCATCTGAAAAGCACTGCTCCATAGCCTCAGGAAATGAGATAATGAAGACACAAATTGTTATTTCATACTCAGTCAATGAGATGTTACCTTCTAAAGGTTGTCCACTTCCTGCAACTTAACTCTGCCTGGAGGGGGAGTCTGAATTTTTAGAGGAGATTTTTCTCACTCTTTTCAAATAACTACTGCAAGATCCTATGTTTTATCAAGAAACAAGAATCAATTAAAAATATTAGCGTAAAAAAAAAACCTTAAGTAGAAGGTGCTGTTTTATCAACAGTCTATTTAGCCAAGCTGACAGTTAATTTCTCAGCATGACTGTCCTGTTTATGACATCTGTCAGTCATTTTAAAATAAGTAGTTTACATTTCTTTTTGTTCTTGCTTAAATTATGTTCACTAGGGGCTGGTAAAGAACAGAGACTTTTCTTAACTGTTTGAATGGTTTTGTGATAGCAAGGTAATATTAGAGATGATAATGAGGAAGATAGAATAATTTATATGGCTTTTGACTTCCCTTCCAGTAGAATCAATGGCCAGGACTGCTGGCATCCCCGGCGGCTTATTTAGACAACTGGATCAGGATCTGCATGTTAGCAAAATCTCTAGAGGGTTCATGTGCACATCATGACACATGAGATTCAAAGCAGGACAAATAAGAAGCCATATGTGTGCATTGTTTTAAAGACTTTGATATAGAAAACTGAATGTTAAAAAGAAAGATGCATAAAAAAATAGTAGAAAAGCCAAAGTAATCACTCCTTGGCTTGTAAAGAGCTAAATTAGAGGTGCTGGTTACATTTGTATATTCTAATTCCCTAGCCAGCAAAATAACATACAATGAGTGCATTATTTTGCAAAAAAATTAAAATATGGATAATGTCTTGACTGCAAACTAGAATTCTATTGATAAGACAATTGTGTATATTATCTCTTATTATGTTTAACAAAACATGGGTAGTTTTTTCTTATGTAAAGTAAAAAGTTTAAGACTATAATCTCGAAGTTCCCTTTCAGCTCTGCATATTAGTCTAGGGTCTCATAAAAACTCTAAGAGGTAAGTAGGACAGGCACAATTGTGTTCAGGATTTGTGTTTGTATTTTCTGTTTTATTTTGGACACATTGATATCAGAGAAATTATAGCAGTATAGGGTTCAAATGTTTAGGGTACAAACTCATATCAATAGGTCATGGCCTTCCATATAAATTTATCACATATTTTTTGAGTAGACACTATTTTGGGCTAAGGATACTAAGGACACTAAGGATAACAAGAAGCGGAAAATATCTATGACCCATTGTCTCCGAGACTTTTGAAATAACGGGGGAGGAAAAGTATTGGTCAAAGCATCACATGCCTACTGTGGTATGTGCCACCAAGCAGAAGCAAGGAGTCCTGTGGAAGGTAATGGGGGGCTGACTTGAGTAAAGAACTTACCTATTGACTCTTCATCTGTGAAGTCTCATCTTTTCTTTCACTTAAGTTAAATGAAGTCATATATGTGATAATGGATATGTTACTGGGATAAATTCAGACTGGTCACCACTTAAAGGTCAACACTTCGGAAAGTTGGTGGAAAGGAATTGAGTTTTCTCAATGGCTGGAAACTTGGAAGATGGAAGGTTTTGACCATCTTGGTTGTGTTTAGGGGTACAAAGAGCTATAATGTCAAAGGAAGGAGGAGCAGGATATATAGCTCCTTTATTCCTCTATGGAAAATCACAATGGACACAATGGTTTTAGGGTTTCTCTTGTTCTTTTTATTGTAGACAGTTAAATTAGTCAAAAACATTATAGGTAGTTAGACAGGACTGGGCCCTCAGCACAGAAGACAACTGGGGACGGAGGCACATTCACTGAAGAAAATAGGGTTGACTATATCTACATACTTGCCCTTGGGAGGAAGAGCAGACCTGATATTCTAAATAGGCATCAATCACTTTGGGTGGGGGACCAAAACCTCTAGCCCATTCCTTCCTGGAAAACTTTTATTCCTTTGATATTAGCTTGTTATGTGACTTGCTTCCCCATTTGACCCTCATTTAATCAGTATTGCCTAGGTCACTATATTTATAATCTTACTGGTTCCTCATAGTTTGGTCCCACCTCACACACAATTTGTGAGTTCCCATTGGATCAATATTAAGCTAAGTGACTACACTTACAATGTTATTAGTTGACTGTGATTTTGTCCCCCTTGAACCCACCTAATCTTGTAGCTTTGCTTAATAAAACACCCTTAAGAAGCAAGATCAGTGGGCCACTCACTTGGGACCCCCTTCTGTCCCTCTTAGACAGAAGCTTTCTTTCTTTCAATAAATTCTTCCTATTCTTAACCTCCATTGTCCCTATAATTCATTCCTCAGTTTTAGAGAACACAAATGTGGCATTCCAGTCACCTAGCAGGTTGGGAGTTATTGGGAGGTCCATATATCATCCCTGTATCATACGTCCTGTATCATTTTTAGATGACATATTCTCAGAACTAAAGTTTCAGAGGGGCACAACAGAGGTCACCATATATTCTGAATTCTGCAAATGAAATATTTGGCAGTTATTAACCTTTAGGTGGGAATTTTCTTTAGAATTTAGAATGCCAGGCAAAAGGGAGGGACAACAACTCTGTGGAAGAACAAAGGGAGGGAGAAGTGAAGGACAAGTTCAAAGAAGCTGCCACAGTAAAGGGATAAAACGACCAACTGGGCAGACTTGGTTTACCCAAGCCTCGCATATTCTATAGAAAAGCTTACTTTCAGAATTGTCTTTGATTGGTTCCTGGGATACAGCGTCTGAGCTTTTGGAATTTTCTTCATATTGCAGTATGTCTAAAGTCTTTTGAGGTCATGGTGTAACAGTTTGACTGAGAGACTGTTCTCAACAGGGTGCCTTAGGGTGCTTGCTTCCCTCTTTTTATGCTGGAGGATGAGCTGTGTCCTATGGGTGCTAACTGCCTTCAGAAGGAACCCAGGAAAGCCTGGACTTTCAAACTCTGGAGAGACTCACAGGCTGACAGTTTGTCACATGTGTTGTCCCATATAATTGCTGGTAGAATTAAGTGTGTCTCCATAAAACATATTGGAAGGCGCTGGAAGCTCATGCCTGGTGTATCTTGGTCTTTCTCTTGCTGATTGTAATCTGTATATATCATGGGAGTTCACCATATTGTGAATACAAAAACTTTCTCTGAGTCTTGTGAGTCTTCTAGAAAAACCCTAAAGGTTGCAGGTGGTCTTTGAACGTTTTATTTGAGACAGCAGCATATCGAGGTTGTCAACGTACTTTGATTGAAGAAGAACCTAAAAATCTTAATCATTTCCTTAAATGGCTACTTTTTAGATTTCATTTCTCTAGATAACCTGCAAGAATATTCCACTGTCTTTATCCCACTTCACTCCTCACATGTACAATCAATCATTTGAGATAGCAATGCTGTCAGTCTTGTTTCAGTATGCTCTTGTAAATAAAGAATAATGAGAGATTATGTGGATAAATGTATTTGTAGGCACTCAAAATCCAAATACAGCACTCCACTATTCATAGATTTTTGTACTCTATTTCAAGGGGAAAATAGTAATAATATTTAGAGCTTGGGAGGAAAATATAGAAGAGAAGCCCATTTTACCTACTACTAGACCACTGACATTCTTTTCCTTTTCCTTGTATATGATTTAGCCTTTCATGATGTGATGACTTTGAAATGATGGCCTTTCTCTTAAGTGATGAATTTTAAAAGAAATTTATCAAGTCAAAAATAACAGATACACTTTAGTTTCAGAAAATAAAAGCGGACACTTTAACTTCATTCTCTGAGTCTACAGATAGTTGTACTAGAGACAAACTGGTCAGCCTCTGGCATTTTGTCTGTCTTTTCAGCTGTACAATTTCATTGTCACTGTCAGTTTTGCAACACTGTGTACGTATTTAATGACCAAATATTTATCCTTGATGCTCATGGAAATTGAACTCTCGGCAGTGGAACACAGCACAAGCATGTTCCTGAAAATTCAGCCATGCTCCTATTCAGGGTTGGAAATTTAATGTTTAATTATAGAAAGTAATGAAACTCTGAAAAAGCACAAGCTTTTCTTTAGAGCACTTTAAACCAATTAGCACTTTTATTACATCAATGGTTTGATCTTTATAGTCACTTTACAATGCTAGCATTTCACTTTTTTAGTAGCTATGAAAAGACTGGTTACTCTGAGATTCAGTGAGTCAAACTTTGCTCTGTGCTAAGAAACTATGAGCAAAATGGACAAACACCACACGATGTTCAGAAACAGACACCATTCATGTGAGAGTTAAATACGTGATCAAAGAAAACTTAAAATAGGAGGGAAAGTAGAGCTCTTCAGCAAACTGGGCTGGACACTCAGCTATTTGAAGCAAATGGAATTTCTTTTCCATTCCACCAACAAAAATTCCAAAAACTCAAATAAAAAACCAAGCAGTGTGCACTTTTTACTCAGTTTCCAACATTCTACAAGGCAGCCAACTGCTCTTCATTTCACACAAATCAGGCAAAGAATTTTCCCAAGGTTATCAATAGATAAGCAGATGAACTGTGATATGAATGCAGACATAGTGACTTCGGTTAGTTCTTAAACTAGTTCATGTCACTAAGCCACACTGCGTTCATTTCAGAGAAGAAACTCAGCAGTATGCAGTACATAGCTCTTTCACTCCACTGTGGACAGAGAGCACTGGATAGAAGTTAAGATACAAAGCTTTAAAGATTCTCTCTCTCCTTGCCACTTCGCCTTTTCTGTTAAATTAGGTCTCTGAGACATGCAGCTCAATAGATGCAATAGTAAAAATGCATACAAAAGTAAATAAATCAATCAATAAACCTTAGAATCGAATCTTCTTTTCTCCAAGCTTCGTATCAGGTGCTTTTGTGAAGAAGTAGTTGGGGATCTGCAGCCCCTTGACAAGGCTACTGCTTGTTTCAAACATAGTGGTTGAGTTTACTCAAAGAAGTTGAGAAATTCTCACCTACAGAAATCGTCTAAGACCTGGTTCACATTAGCTTTTGATCTCCTATAAAATCCATCTGATCCTCTGTAAAATGCAATTTGATTCTCTATAAAATCAAGCTTTTGGGAAAAAAAAAGTTGATGTAAACAATTTGTAAGGTACAAGTTTACTCTAAAATTATACAGTTCTTATATGTGAACTCAGTATTGGCAGAATGTAACCACATTAATTAAAATAGCTGTATATTTTCACTTACATTGTATATTTTTACTTTATTCCAGTTCATTTTTATTATTTCTAAATTTTCTCTTTTAAACTGAATAGAAAAGACAGTTGAGTCTCCCAGAAAGTCTTTTTAAATTCTGTTGAAATAAAAATTAAAATTTACTGTCATGGTGAAAGATGATTATACTTAAGTTTAAAAAATTTAAATAACTTCACAATTTGCAACCTTGATTTTTAAAAAAAATCTTAAATGTCATCATTCTAGGTTAAAAATTTTTTAAACTTAATCTTTTAAACTTTATCTAACAATTTAAAGTGAATATCATAAATATACTGGACCTGAGAAAGTTGGTAAATATATTATTTGAATCACATTCTGAGTAGATAGTAAGAAATGTAATAAGCATTTCTTACTTATAAATAAAACAACCATTCTTATAATCTTATCCATTGAGATCTCTTTTTGTAAGTATGAGTTCTAATTAGTCTTCATCATGGTAGACACTAATATATACCAGTTTAAGAATTGACAAGTTGCTCCTTTTTAAACTCTGGTTGGTCAAGTCTATGCTGTACAAAATATGTACATTTTAGTACTTGTAATGTCTTATTACATTTATTTATATAGAACTGAAGTTCTACAATTGAAAAATACAATTAATATCTGAAATGGCAAAAGGTAAAAGTTGCAAGAGAAAAAGTTGATAGAAAAACATCTCAGTAAATTTGATAACAGATCATAGAAATAATTCAATATGAAGAACACAGAAAAAATAATGAAAAAATGGATACAGCCTTAGAAACCTGAGTAAATGTCAGTACAGTTAACATAGCTGTGCACAGAATTCCAGAAAAAGGGGAGAGGAAATATTTGAATAGAATTTTTTCTTTATAATTTTTTCAGAACTCATACATAAAAACATAAAATTATACATGTTAATGTGGTTTCATGTAACATTTTAATACATGTATATATCCATAATGAGAATTTACATTTTCCTAACTCAACAGAGTTGTGTTAGATTGTTGAACCTGCTGCAGTTGTAAAATATTTGCAGTTTCAGATAGTAACAACTTTGCTCTTTTACCTGTAATAATTAGCAAAATATTAATTCACTCTGGCTTTAATTCTTATAATCCTCAAGTCAGGTCTGTAGTTTATCCATGAATTTGAAAGGAAAATATTTTTCCTAGGTTTCTGCCCACGTTTCTGTATAATTCCCCTAGATATTGTTCCTGGCCCCTACGATCACTTGATGATACCAAAAGGACTAAATATATTTTATTAGTAGTACCAGAAATGGCAGAAAGATCCAAATCAAATGATATATTTAGATGCTGGGCACATCAGACCTAGACTTCTTTCACTTCAGAAGACTGTCTGCTATGGTCTGAATATTTCTGTTCTTCCCAGATTCTTGTGTTGAACACTAATCCCCATAGTGGTACTAAGACTTGTGCCTTAGGGAACTAATCAGGTCATCAGGGCAGGGCCTTCATGAGTGCACCTAATGCTTCTATAATTGAGGCACAAAGTAGTTGATTTGACTGGTTACCATGTGAGAATGTGTCGCAAGGATGCCATCTATGAGGATGGGCATTTTGATCTCAGACGTCTTAGCTTCCAAAAGCATAAGAAAGGAATACTTGTTGTATCTAAGCTGCTGAATTATTGCATTGTGTTATTGCAATGCGATTTTTTTTTTTAAGGCAGAGTCTGAGAGTGAAGAAAGGGTCACTAGGGCAAGCCACATTTGGGCATAAGAGCCTTTCTGTTACGGTGATTTACGTCTAAAACAGAAAAGTATGAGTCAATTCTGGAGAAACAGCATGGGGTAACAGACAGAACTAAAAAAAAAAGAGGTTAAAGAGGAAAAAGGTGCAGGAAAAGATGAATAAGTAAGGTTAGTGGGTCAAATGGTGATAAAATCCCAACAAGGAGAGAGTTCAGAAAGTGATTATTCAAACAAGGGCACTTTCCAGAGAACAAACTGACTATATCCTGAGGACAGAAAAGGTTACAGGAGCCATGAAGAAAGGAGTGAAGATCAAAAGTGGCAGAGCAGACAGAGTTAAATTTAAAATGCAGGAATTACTTTCAAAGTCCTATTCTCACAGTATATTCAATTCAGCTTTCCTAGTGGCTCACTCTGCTCATAGCACTGGCTGACTGTACTGACTCCATTTCTATGAACACTGAAGGTGCTGGCTGGTGAGACAAATTGTCTCCAGCGGATAACTTTCCCAGTGCTAGGTGTTCAGTTGTAAAGGAAGAGAAGCAGGGAAGGTGCTGGGCCCAAGTATATTTGGTATTTCCATAAATATCTTCAGTTATTAATCAAAGACCATTGAGAAAGTTGAGGGGCTCATGGTAGCAATGAATGAATCACTTCTCTAACTGAAAAGCATTAATATAAATAAAAATTTATATTAATGGAAAGAGTAACTTCATGAATTTTGAAGTTGGAACTACTACAACTTTGATTTTGCCAGCCAGTGGATTGCATGAAGAGATGGTTGTCCTGACAGGTCAAGAAGAGGAAAGAAAACCCAGTTCTAAGTAGTAGTCAATATCAACTTAGAATTTTTTTATTATTTTGGCAAGAACTGGATAAGGCAGCTCAGGTAGCTAATTTAACAAACGGACCCCTTGCAGACGCCCTTCTTGAGTGAAGAGGAAAAAGCTGGGAGCAAAGACAATAACCTGGCTGCCCTATTTCTCCCCAGGTCCCATCCCAGCCCAGGATATAACAGCATAGAAGCAAAATGGAGTGAGGTGGAGTTCACTGCGATTTTTTCAACTGTTCTCAATCCAGCACCAACTGTTATAAAGAACAGAATAAAAGTACCACAGGAAAATAGTGGAGAGAAATTTATTCTTTTACCCTTGATACTTAATGGTAATTCAAGTGATATACATTTTATCTTATTTTTCTTAATGGTCAATGCCCTTGGCTGCATATTGTAAATACTTATCATGGATCAAAGCAATCTTAGTGAAACATATTCCTGAAGCTTTGCCAGCTGTTAAGGGTCTATGCAATGTTCATTTCAAATGCTATCTTTTCTATGAATGAAAGATGATCTATTGCTAAGTAATACTTGTAGGATTTTATTTTTCTTATTGAATATAAAGATGAGTTACAGAATCTTAATGATTAAAAGTTTTGTTTTGCTCACTTGCCTAAGACTTTAAATGGCTGAGTTGTAAAGTTATTTTATATAATTCATGCTATTTTTTTCCATCCTGGGATTGATTTTGCATTGCAATTCCCAGTGGATTTTTTTTTTTTTGCTGTTTTAATTAGTGTTTCCTACACATTGAACAGAAGGAATTAGCAAAGAAGAAAACAGAAGAATTAGAAAGCAAATCTCCTCCTGTATTTTTCAGTTAATATTGTATCAGAAAAATGCTAAAGTTTTGAGAGTGGTGTTGAGACACCGGCTGTACTAGACTGCATAAAGCGGTAGTGAGGTTAAATTACAAAGTGAAAAAGCTGCCTTCTGAAGGCTTCTTACATCCTGAGCAGAAGACAAAGGGCTTTGGGTGCTTCAGAAAAGTCACCTGATTTCCAAGTGTGTGACCGTTCATCTCTAACACTTTGTCTCATACACTTAAGAGCAAGTACATACTTACATACTTAAGAGCATGAAAGATGCCATTAGTGTGATTATGAGAAATTGTTTCATGACAGTGGCACCCTATCTGGAGATCCCAAACTTCCTGCTACATAATGCTTTCTTGTGGTATTTTGAGTATCAAGCTCTCTGCCAAATTCCTGGATGATGCTGCGTTTTCTCTGTGTGGAGATGATGTTTTCTGTTCTCAGACTGAGACCCTCTGATAGGCCCCCGTCCCACACTAGTGTGTGCACCATCAAGCTAGCAACTGTTCTTGCCAGAGACTTTGCCCATGAAAAATGGCCTCCTCTGGTAAAGTGGCAGTTTTCCACAAGGGAAATCTCCCCCCTGCTTCCACCAACACAGACGGCATCAGAGAAGGGAATAAAAACCACTTTGCTATTTCACAAGCTCATAGAGAGGTTGCTTTTCAATCTGTTTTTCTTGCAGCAGAAGGTTTTTATTATATGACTCTGGTAAGGTTGCCTTCTTTGAAATTCATTTTTGTTCTCAGGGGCTGTGTCTCTCTTCCCCCTATAGCAAGTTTCATTATATTTAGTGCAGCGGAGCATGCAGATACTGTAGTTAGAACTGCAGGCCAAATAACCCAACCCTATTCGTATTCAGTTTTCTACATATTTAATAGAAAGGTAGTATGAAAAAGTATTTATAGCCGATCAAGACTGGGATAAATGGAAAAAGCTTAGCTTCTGACTCGGATTTGGAGGCCTTTGTGTATTTTTCTCTGGGCTTCTCTTTAAAACATCAATTTTTAACGAGTAAGAAAACAGAATTTCTATTAGTATTTATTTCTTTAGGGTTTCTGCATTACTGCAGGGTTCAGTTTGGACCTGTTTCACTGGTGACAAAAGCCATGATAAATACTTCCTCAGGATTCTCTGCTATCATTTTAGAGATTGGAGTGGAATATTTGTTACCGATATTTTAAACTAACGTACTCTAGAGCTGCGAAGTATGTTGTTACTAATGAAAACACATGTCAAAAAAAAAACTAAATAATTCACAGTTTAATGTTGTTACTAATGAAAACACATGTCAAAAAACATAACTAAATAATTCACAGTTTAGTTTTCTACTTGAAAAAAGGAATTCAGGATTCAACCTCTAGAACAGGGGTTTCCATGATGGGTTGTGCTGAGAATGACTTAGGTGATCTGGAACACAGGCTCTCAGTCTGTACCTTTTATCCTATTCCTTGTCCTTCCTGTTTTATCACTTTGGGCTGCACCCAGGGAAGCTTGCTTCCCCAGCCTGGCCTCTTGCCTTCTCGTTTGGTCACAGGAAGAACACGGAGAGCGGACGAGGAGTGAGCAGTGGAAGTGTTTCCCCCACCCTTGACCTCCTGCCTCAGCACCTGGCATCCACTGTGCTTCCCCTTCCAAAGATCTGCCTTCTCTCTGGCTTTGGCTTCCCTGCTTCCTTTAAGTGTTGGATCAGAAAGTGTGGTGGGTAGAAGCTGGTCTGTGCTGCTAATCTATCTGAGTGCTTATTCATCCTGTGATTATTCCTTAATCATGCTCACACCTCTTTAGTCTGTACATTGAATTCTTAGTTAAGTTTTTGAGTAGGGCATTTTTTTAGGCCTAAATATAATTTATAGAAAGTCACTTAGCTATCTTCTTTTTTTTATAAAATAAAGAAAACAGTATCTTTCCAGATGCTGCTATGATGAACAATAATAAGAATGGTCCTAACAATAACAACAACAACAACAACAACAATAATAATAGAACCTGGTATGCATTAACAATTTATTTCAAAGCTCACTCTTTATCTGTAATACTTCTTTCTGAGGAATGCAAAAACAGTCATGCACTGCGCCCTGTCCTGTATCCACATCCTTGCAATGTACCTTTGAATCACCTTTATCAAAGATGGCGTTTCTCTCCGTTGTTTGGGTCTGTGTCCATCTGGGGCTTGCTTTGGCCAGTGTTGGAAATAGGAAATGAAATATGATCAAGAACTTACAAAGTATTTTGCACTTGAACTCTCCTGCAGCTTTGGAATCCTTCCATCCTGTGAACAACCCAAGTTACCCACTGGATGATGAGACACACATGCCCTACTCATGTTCACCCAACTACCAGGCAAGTAGAAATCATGCTCAGTTTCTAGTCCTGGTCTGTGCTGCTAACAAACTGTAAAAGAATTATCATAGGAATTGGCCCAACTCAGCACCACTGCTCAGATAACCCATAGACTCATGAATGTAAATGGTTGGTGTTTAAGCCATTAAATCTTGGGGTAACTTGTTACGTGGCAGTTGATAACTGATGTACTAATTCTTTGCAAATAAAAACATGAAACTATTAAATGTGTTATATTAACAGAGTATTATCTACATTATTATTACTATATTATTAATATGTTATTATTGCAGGGGTAAATTGAAGCAGGAAGAATGTATTTCTTGGAGTCTCTGTAGCAGACAGGGCAATTTAGCTGAGGGCACAATGCTTAGATACTGGAAGTTAAGTAAAGTTGTATTTCCTAGCATACGAGTTTCCAAAGGCTTACTGGCCATGAGTGGCATCAGGTCCTGTCAAGTGTTGTATATTACTTAAAGTTATAAATTAAAAACATATAAAAAATACAACAAAGTACGGAATTAGACAGTGGAAGAATAATGTTACATGGACTTTAAAAATTAAGATGCATGTTGCCAATATGTAATGTGTGTAAAGAACTATGTGTTTATGGTGTACAGTAAGGCATTTCAATACTGCATTATTGAGGTACATGAATATAGAATTTCAGCATGTTGGGGGTTGGTTGATAGGGTATCTCAAGGTAAGTCAAAGAGTACCTCTAGTCTGAAGCTAAAGCTATAGAATCTCATACTGGGACAGACTATCTGTTGGCAAAATCAAATGAAATATGATAATAAATATTACTCAAATTTTTTTTTTATCTTGAGCCATGATTAGCTAAGTGTGTATTCCTTATGAATTCTCTAGGAAACTGTGAAAAAAACAAAGATGAAAAATTCAAAGGTTGCATTTTTTAGATTGGGTGTGCTGTAAAATACAAATATTGTACTGATCCAGACAATGCACCATACAGTCCGCTTTTGAGACTATGAGAGCACTAACAAGGAGACAGTTATTTTGGGGACAGTACATACCGGTTGCCTCTAAAACTTGGTTATTAATATTCTACTGTCCTCCACACTAATGAGAAGTTGCTAGATTGAGGAAACTTATTTGAAGACTACAATAATAGATTACTTACAATAACACCCTTTAAAAAATTCGTAGCTAAAAGTACACATGTATAAATGTGAATAGCCTTAGTATTTTATTCCCTGAAGAATATTTTAAGAATATCAACGCTCTTCAACAGTTATTGAAAATGACACACAGACCTAAATGTATAACATGAAATTAAATTCAGAGATTCATTGAGAAGAGGTCTGCAATAGTGCTATATCTTTTTTGATGCTGGTGTCATTTCCCTTGAGTTACCATAATGTTTCAAATCCCTATGTACCCTTGAAAAGACTCTTTGCAGTCTAAAATTTCTTTAATGAATTAAACCTTATTGAAAGGCTGCACAGATCTTTTCCAATATATTCATAGTTCATACTAGAGAAAATGTTTCTGGTGATCATTTTAGCTTTATTCTATTTAAGAAGACAACATTGCTTCATATAAAATAGGCTGTCTTTTGTAATTGAATAAAAATAATCCTTTAGTAGGTATTTTATTTATTTTGTATTTGCATTAATAAATGTAGGAAATACATACTTAGAGTACATTCATAATTCTTCTGCTAGATTTTAAAAATTCCTTCCATGCAGATGGCTGGCAAAAACTAATATAATTAGCATTTTTTGATGGATGACTAGTGTCAAGGTACAGAGATGAAAACGCTTATTGCAGTTAAAGAATGTACCTAAAGACATTTTGCACACAGCAGCAAAATGTGATTGACAGGACTATACATTTTTGTTTTATTTTACATACATGAAGCACTCCTTTTTTATTTTTATAATTTATATTGTCAGAAACATATTTTATTAAAAATTCTATGATTTAAAAAAATTTTGGTCAGATTTATAATTACCTGCCTTGGAACTTCTACTGAGATCTTCAATGACTCCGCTCCATCCCTGCAAGATGTCAACATTAAAAAAAAAACAAAAACTTGCATTCCTGAAGTAAATATTTGACTGAGGCTCCATTTATCGTCAAATAACTAATCAAAATTTCTTAGGTGTTCTAGGAATGCATGTGCTTGCTGGAGAAAATAAACTTCCCAAGAAAGATCATAGGCATGAATTCTACAACACGCTGTGATCTCCTAACAACAATTTAAGAAGAAAAATTTTAATCCAAACATTTGTACGATGTTGAGGTAGAAAGGAGACCTTATTCCCTAGGCTTGTGACCAGGCAGTCCAGAAACTTGAGACTCAGCTTATACTGAGTGTTCTAATTTAAGAACAGCCAGAAAAGTTGTGAAATTAGGTTGACCGACATCCTAATTCCCTCAAGACTGAGGAATAAACTAAGACAAATGGGCATTTGTAACAGGGACTTACAGACTGGACCTATAGATGCTCAATGAAATGGGATGAAGCAGTATGGAATTTGGCATCTCTGCCTTCAATCTTTGTTCTACTTCATCATCTTAAAACTTTGGCTCAGCCCCCTGTTTGGCTCTGCATATAGGTATGTTAACCACTTAAGCAGTTTTTGTCATACAGGGTTTATTAGCCCTAAATTTACCTAGCCTCTCTTATCCCTCTTTAACTGAGGAAACCAAGATTAATGTAATTGTTGCAATTCATGAGGATATACAAGTGCTAGTTTTTACAGTGTCCAGTTCTGGACCCCCTAGAGTGATGCCTGGACATTGCTAGTCATTGTCCTAAACCTGCAATCTCTTCAGAGTCCCAGAAAAGCAAAGCCTCCCAGACCACTCCATGATGACATCACCTACCCCAGAGGGAGCACCTCCCCCATGACGGAAACCAAGGCTATACCCCTAACCCAAGCCTGGAAAATTGTCTCCTGGAAGTGACAGTGTCCTTCTCGCCATAAAGATTCCACCAGGAGTCATAAAACCAGAATTGAGACAAGGCGCATCCAGCTCTAATCCATTCTGGCAAATTCACTCTGACTTCATTCTTTTGTGAGAGGACCAAGCTGAACCTCTTTACGAGAGTGTGCCCTGTTCATTTGCTCAAACTGAAGATGTTCTTCTTTTCTCTCTTACTTTTAACACTGCCTAATAAATCAGCTTATGCCTCATGCTGACTCATTCTGAAATGGTTATTTGACAATCTACTCCACAGGAAAGATTTTCTCTTTGGGGGACCTTCTCAAACCCATTTGGTGACAATGACACAGGTAATGAGGCTATGCTCTTCTTCCTTCAGTCCAAAGAAGGCAAGCCTTGGAATTTATGTGCAACCTTGTACAAGTTAATATAAGTAATGTTAAAGTTAAAAATAGTAATAAAGTAAAAATTCAACCCACAGGCACATTTTAGGGGCAGGCTCTATGTAGGGCATTTCTAAGACCTAAAACCTCTCTCTTCTTTCTGATTATTTTTAGGCTTTTCTATAGGAATCTACACATTGCACCTCTTTTATATGTTAGGACTACATTCGATTAAATTTTCCACTTGGGATAAATTGCTTTACAAGCTATCTTTAAGGTTTGACTTTGATCTCAATAAATGGTCTTTTAAGTGAATATGATCATATAATCAGTATGTTCACTGCATTTCAAAAACCAGAAACCAACAGCTGTGAAATTTTGTGACTAAAGAGATAAGCACATTTAATTGAAGACATAAATGTACATAAGTGTTATGTCCACACAAATCATGGCAAGAATTAGAAGGCTTTGGGCTGGGGATTTAGCTCAGTGGCTCAAGTGCCTGCCTGGCAAGTGCGAGATCGGGAGTTCGATCCCCAGCACCATAAAAAAAAAAAAAAAAAAAGAATTAGAAGGCTTTAAACTGTGTAAACTCATACTCAAAAAATCTCTGAGGAAATCTATCAACTTTGATAACCTTTGTCAATGATAATGTTAAAAATGTGCATTCTTATTTTCTATATATTGCCTTAGCAATTCCTTGTAAATTTCTGCACTGTATTTAGCAAGCTCATTTAAATTTGGAATTAGCTATGAGGCTCAACAGAGAAACCCAAATATTAGTGCAATCATACATTCCTTGATAATGTTCAATTGTTATAATTTTCCTACTCAGTAAATTTTGAGTCCAAAACCGAGAGATTAAGATAAATGTTGAAATTGACCTGATATCATAACAACAAAATATTTCCATAGATAGGCACTACAGAATCATGATGTTTCTCAATGTAGTCTGCCTTTGAGAAGATTGTGGTGTGCAAAAAGAACAGTTAGTTATATTTAAATGAGTATATCTCTCTGTTCTGTTCCATTTGTCTATATCTAATCTTTTTCCAATATCACACTGACTTGAATAATTTTCTTTATAGTAATAATAAGTCTTTGAGTTGGGTGTTGTCATTGCTCTTAATTTCTAACTTTATTTTTGTGTCAATATTGTGTTAGGTATTTCATGTTTTTTGCCTCCTTCTATGAACTTTAGAATCAGTTTGTCAGTATCCACAAATGATTGCTTAGTTTGTGACTGAGAATGCATTGAATCTATAGACTGAGCTGGAAAGAGCTGGCAATGTTTAGTTTCCTATTCATGAACATGGACCATCTCTCTATTTATTTAGTTCTTCTTTGATTTCTTTCATTAGTTTTATAGTTTTTCTCACATATATGTTGTACCTATGTTGTTAGATTTATATCTAAGTACCAACTCTCATTTTTGAGGATGCTAATGTAAGTGATATTGTGCTTTCAATTTTAAATACCAGTTATGTGTTGCTGACATATATGATAGTGATTGACCTTTGCATGCTAAAATTGTTTTTACTGCTGGTGGTTGAACCTAAGACCTCACACATGCAAGGCAAGTGCTGTACCACTGAAGTACATTCCAAGCCCGTATATTACTTTTGTTTCCTACACTTGTATCGTAGTTGCTTATTTGTTCCAGAAATTTTTAGTGGATTTTTTTAGACTTTTTGCATAGATGATACAATCATTTGTAAGCAGAAAGAAGAGAGAGGTTTTAGGTCTTAGAAATGCCCTACATAGAGCCTGTCCCTAAAATGTGCCTGTGGGTTGAAGCATTTTTCTTCCTGATATGTATAAATCTCTTTTATTATTGCATTAGCTGGGACTTCCAGTGTGGTCTTGTAAAACAGTAGTAAGAGGGACATGTTTTCTTTGTTCCTGATTTCAGCAGCAAGACTTCATCAGCCTTCTCATTATTAAATAACATATTAGCTGTAGGCAGGTGTGAAAATGCATATTCTCATGTCTTCATAAGGGTAAATATGTGTGCAATGGTGTGTGCATGTGTGCCTGTGTGGGTGCTTGCATGTTTGCCTGAGTATAAATATACGCCTGGCACATACATAGGCAACCTTATCAAATTAATAAGTTTAGCTCCATTCCTAAGTCAGGGATAGTATATCTATTCTGCAGTTATGCACACCTTAGCAGCTCATAATACTTGCTGTCAAGTGGATTTTAAGTTTTAGTCAATAGTAGTATCAGAAAGAAGGCTCTTACTCCATTTCTGCTGAATATGGGATAAGGAGACAGAAGTGATTATAACTTCTGATTCTAGGTAATAAAAGCCAACTTCCACTTGACTCTCTAGACACTCGGTTTTGAAATTCAGGCATAATACTTGGAGGAAGCACAGGCTATAATGAGGAGGGTACGTGTAGGTGGTGTTTCAGCTTACTTTTCCGTTCGAGCTCTAGATGAGAGCTGACGTCAACCTGCAGGCATGTGAATGAGGAGGTCTTTGTGATGATTCCATCCCTAGTACCATTTGATTGTAGCCACATGAGAGAACTGAATGACCAAGAGCTGCTGAGCTGAACCTAGGCAACTTGAGGACTCTGAGAAATGATGATGATGATATTAATAATACTGTTTCATACCACTAAGTATCAGATAGGAAACTGATATCTAGAACCTTGTATTTATTCATTCTGAAATTGTCATTTACTCATCTTTGTAACTAAGTTCTCAACAATCGTGTCTTTTATCTCTCAAATACTATTAGAATATTTATCTTGAAATCTGAATATGATAATTCCAGGATTTAGAGCCATTAAGGATTTTTATTATTATTATTTGTTGCTCTTGCTTTTTATGTTGTCTCATTTTGCTGTGTTCTGCTTATTTTAAGACTGTGTCCATATAACAGACTTTTTACTGAAAAAAGTTGAGAGCTAAAATGCATATTTCCTTCCTCCTGAGACAATTTATGTTCATTGTCCCCAAGATCCTGTCTTTGTAAATGCTACATGTTGAGTTAGAGCTGCTGACTGTGGTTTAATAGATGAAACTTTAGTAAATTATAGCAGCAACATTAGACATTGTAATTTAAAATTTTGAGAAATAAATGTAATATAAATCATGTTTTAATTCCTTGTAATTAAAAAATCACTGTTATTTTAAAAGCACATTAATTTCAGAGTCACTTTAAATGTATGTACACAAAAGCACAAGGACAAATACATTTTAGTACTAATATTATAGAGCTTCTTTACAATAAAGGATGCAATAAGTACTATTAAAAAGAACACCAGATAATAAATGATGTAATAGAAGTCATGTTCTACATTAGGAGACTACAAAATGGTTCAGCAATCTACAAGGGAAAGCTTTGACTCCAAGTTGAGTTGACTATTGAGGAAATCACTGGAAAATAGTAAGAGAAAATAAGTAATGACAATATATGAAAATAGCATCATTATGTAATATATGCTTTGTTTCACAATTATCAACTATAATTATTTATTAAGCAATATAAATATCAATTATGTTTAATTATCTATTAAATATATTGTATGTTAATAAATATTATTTTGTTTTGTTTTGTTTTTGGACAACTGCCAGAAAACTTCCTTTTTTTTATTAAAAAAAAAAAACAGGAAAATCAAGAAGCAAACAAACAACTAAAAAACAAAAGCAAAATGGCAACAGTGACAACAACAAAAAAGCAAGGGCAACATAGGATTTCAAGACAAGATGATAGGAATTTAACAATGGCTGTTATATTGCATACTATTAACCTCAGAGTAACTGCTCAGACTGTCAGATACAGGCATGTCAGACTGGTCAAACAATACAATCGTCCTTGGAGCAGTTTCTTGCCCTTTTTGAAAAGTTACAATAGATATGTTAATTAATGCAGGTGTTAATAGGATATATAGGTACGTTGTGCAAAACTACGGTTATAATACTATAACATATTGGAAGTCCAATAGTTACTATTGTGCTTAATAATGTAAGCCAAGTAGTAAATTTGTAATATATATTACAATGTATTTTACATATTATATGTTAATATGTATATATAAAATCAGTGCAAGTCTTTGTGCTTACTAAACCATGCTTCATGTTTATTCTTTAAACCATGTGCTTTATTGGTATGAAGTTATTGCAAGACAATCCTCAACCTCAAGGGGCTTTCACATGTTGACAATTTTGTCATATTTTATCCTCTTCTAAGATCTTAGAATTATGAGAATTTTAATATACTAATGTAAGACATAGAGAAATAGGCGGTTCATTTTCATTTGGGTTTAAGTTTGGATGGAAATTTACTGACACTAAAGGTTTTATTTTGAGCAAGAGTGCTTGATCACAAAAGAATGAATCCCTCCTCCCAAGAAAGTCCCAGAACAAGATGCTGGAACTAGACAATTGATACGCAAGCAACATTCCACTTCCAAAGGAATGCACAGAGAAGTTTGAATTTTCCCAAGTGATTAAAAGGAATTTAGACTGTAATCTTGAAGATCATATCTCCTGGGCCTTAGCCAGGAGGAACAGGAGAAATGTAACTGCTTGTTGAATGGATGAGTGCCTGCCTATAGACAGACATCCTTCCCTGAACAACTGCCATCAAAGTTTCAATTCCACTGTCCTTAACAGCTGAGTTCATATTTTGGAGGTCTAGATGTTGGGATTCTCTCGTATTAGTGTATTAAGACATATTTTACTTCTAATGCTTTAGCTTTTATTTAGAATTTCAAAAGAATTTCCAGTTCTCTTTTTTGCCAGAACACTCATATGTCAACTAGATGGTCATTCTGGCTCTCCTTTCGAAGATTTTATGTGGTCTTTGGTGGTATGAAAAAACTCAGGGGTAAATGGAGGAGTAGCAGATTGGAGATGAAATAGGTATTTACACTGAATATTATTGGGCTCATCTGAGTGACAGAATTCATGTCTAGCATAGAAACACCAGATGAGTTCTCTATTTATACAAGTAAAGCTATAAACACAATAGACGATGATTGCTCGGTCTTTGATAGGCATGGCATAAAACAGGCTTCCCTTTTTAAGCTAAATGGGAACCTCATCATAATAGCATAGAAGCAATTTCTCTAACAATTTTATTACCTTGTTATTTTCCACCCCTGACTCATAGTTTCTTTCCTGATAAAATGTGCTCTACTGTTATTTTTAACTCACATATGAATTCACTGCTTTCTGAAATGAGGATTAAGGAATTCAGTGCTTCTCCACATTGCAAGGAAATCCCATGTTTTTCTCAGCTTTTGATCAGCTGCTGTGTGCTTTCACTCTAATGCTTCCTTTCATCCACCGAGAACTTTTTTGGCACTCAATGAATTTCAAACAGAAGAAGAAACTGTCCACTTCCTAGTGACTTCAAGATTCAGTGTGTCAGCATGGATTCCTCTGCTCTTGTTCCCATCAGCCATGGTGACATGGAATCGTGCCACAATAAGGCTGGACAAAGCAACTTTTTATGGTTTTAAAAGAGCAGGAAAAGATGCGTACGGGAATTTGTTAAAGAAATATTCTCAAAGAGTTTCTTAGAAGAATACACTCAGAAAACATTATTATATTAATTCTATTTTTCCCTTTGCATATTTGAGTCTCTGTCACTTAGGGCCTTCCTGACAGCAAGTGCATTTGTCAGTCTGCTTTTCAAACACAAATCCATGCTCCGTCAGTCCGCTGTCTACCTCCCCTTTCCTTAAGGGCTTCCCTTGGCTTCAGGCCTTCCTAATCGCCTCCCAGCTAGGACTAGACAATGAGGCACAGCCTTACTTCCTCCCAGTCACCTGGAAATACTCCCGCAACCAGTTCTAACCTGCTCACTCTGGCTTGTCCATTCTGCAGTGAGGGGCTTTGTTCTCTCTCCCTCAATTTGCTTCCTGATTGTCATGTGTTCTCCCCGTGTGCGCTGACCATGTCATGGCACGTGTCCTGTTCTCAGGGGCTATCAGAACGTATTTTGTGTGTGAGTACGTGTGTCTGTGTGTGTGTGTGTGTGTGCATGCACATATGTGTTTCTTTACTTCCTTTTTCTTTTTTACTTTTTGAGATCAAATCTCACTATGTAGCCTGGGCTGGCCTTGAACTCATACTCCTGATTCAGAGTCCCAAGTGCTAGGACTATAGCCAAGCAGCATCACTCCTGGGAAAGTAATTTTTTTCCAGTGGTAATCATCCGATCTGATGTTTTTACTAAATCTAAATAATAAGCAAAAGGGTTAAAACTATTACCTATATATGCAAAATAATTTTGCTAAGTACTTATTAGTGAAATATAAAAATATGTTCCCATTTTCTGTTCTTATTGCAAAATATTTTAGTTCACAAAATATATTTTATACGCTAACAGTTGCAATTCATCTACTATATGTTATTATACTTAATTATATACAATTATAATTTAATGAATACTTTTACACTTTAGTCTTTGTATTACAAAAATTTTTTGTCATGAAATACTGTGTCACACAAGGTATCCAGGAAGATATCTATGATAGAGTTAAAGAATTTATGGAATAAAGTGAGTTAGTCTCTCCCTGTGATACAGAAAGGGTGAAAATTACTCCTTAAAACCTAAACTAATTACTTTACATGAAGCAAGAACCGTAAAATAAGTTTAAGATTCTTGACTGGTAATGAGTTAAGCAACCATAGTATATTCACTCTCCCATAACAGAGAATGAACTCCTGTACGTAAAATATTTTGAGAAACCTAAAATGGTAAGAAGTGAACTTACCCAGACATGCTTTTAAGTAACCTTGCAAAAAAGGGTAAAACTAGGGGCAGAAATCAGGTCAATGTTCTCCAGGGACTGACGCTGGCTCAATAGTTTTGTCATTTGTGTGGTCAACTGGAAATTAGAAATAACCCACAAATTACTGTTAGTAAAGAAACAGAATTCTAAACAGTATTCTAGGGCAGTAGTACAATTTTACAAAAACAGTTCCAGATGTAGGTAATCACTGGAAGACATTGTTGCTCATTCTGTAGACAGTCTGTCATGCAGAGTGATTTTGAGAAGCTGTTGACACAAGGCAAGAACTTTCTTTAAGTGTCAGCTGGGATACGAAACTACAGAAGGAACATTTTAAGGTGGGTTATGGTAGGAAAAGGATAGTTTGGATATAGCATAGAATGACTAGAAACTGTACAAATAAAGACACAAACCAGAAAAAAAAACTATTTCAGTGAAAAGTTTTCATAGTAACAGTTTTCCATAGTAAAAAGCAAATACAAATACTGATTTCTGGACTTTTCTGCAATGTATTTATAGTTTGTCATTTACAATGACAAAGTTGCATACCAAATTACCCGATACTTCCCTTTCTATGGTGACTTCTCAGTATGTTCTTCCAGTTAGCTTCTCCAGACATTATATAGAGTAACATGGACAAGCTAATCTCCTCCTTAGGTGGAACAGTGACTCATCAATGGGGCACAGTTTGATCTGGGAGGGCTCCAGGGTACACTCAGCCTTCCCCAGATGAGATTCTTTAGTGTCCTGGACTGCCTAGTTCAGTTGGGGAATATAAATGAATTTATTTGGTTATATATGGGACTGCTGCAGAAATGATATTGCCTAAGTATTCCTTTTTCTTTTGATTATATTTTATATTTACAAAGAAATTCATTAATTCTGGAAGAATTACTAATGGTTTTGTTTTCTAGCTCTCTATTGAATAAACCAGTTTCTGGTTTATTCAATAGAGAGCTAGAAATATAATGGATGCCATAAGAGTAGATTCAGAAATCACCAAGTGAGTTCAGCATGGTAATAGGAAAACAAATAGAAAGCCAGTGGGGACTTTCTGTGGAACAAGTCAGATCCTGATTCAACTTGTTTGAAATACAATCCTTTTACAGAGTAATGGAGCATGAGTCTGTCAAATGTAACTTGAGTCCTCTATTTCAAAGTCTGTGAGGTTGGAAGAGTTCATTGATCTGCAAAGACAAGTGTCTAAAGTGTGTTTTCCAGTCTGCATCTGGTCTGGTTTGATGATACACTTGACTGACACTTCTGCCACACAAAACAGGGTGCAGGAAAGGAAAGGATGCTTAGGTGGGCTGAAAACTCACCAGACCATAGGCTAAACTAAAGCTCGGCATGTGCATGTACTGCCTGAGCCTGGTTTCTACTTGCTTTTCCCAAACAGAAAACCCTTGTATCCTTCAAGTTCAGGCATTGCCTTAAAACTTCACAGGTGACACCTATGGGTTTCACAACTGTGCCTCCCATTAACTCTTGCTTTACCTTTGGTCAAGCACTGTGATCATTTGTTTTCTTATGCACTATCTCCATTCTAAAAGCAACTGCTTGGTCATGACAAAAGTCTCCAGTGTTCAGATCAGGAAAGTGATACTCACAGGAGTTAAGAATATTGCACAAGGGAATTTTAATGACAGGTTTGTAGGTTTTAGCCTAAACCACTTAGTTATGTGATCTGAATGTGAGAAATGTACAATGTCATAGGACCAAATTTAGTCAGATATAAAGGATTTTCATTCCAGCAATCTTTCCTAGCTAATGAGTATTCTATTCAAATTTATCACAAAAATAGCAAAAAATATGCAAAATATGACTCTGTGGCATGATATGGGAGTTATGCATACACATAGTTGTATTAAATCTTTCTTGATTTAAGTACTTTTGGAGTAATCTTTGAGTCAATGGAAATATAATTCAACTTATCCAAGTTCTTCCTATATTGATGAATACTTTCATAGCATTTTGAAGAATGTCACTGTGAATAAAGTATTCAGCATAAAAAATATTTCTAAATAGCTAATGACTGAGGTGACCAGTCTGGTTAAATCCTCTAATCTTTTTTTTTAATTACTGTGGTATATTTTTCAACATGTATTTGAAATATTTATTTAACATTTTTTCTTCTGACCCAGAAATATTATTGAAAGTATTTAATTTTAAGGATTACTCATTTATAAGGAACATTAATGGATTAGAATATCTGTTTCTAAGTTTATTTTACATATTTTCTTTCAACCATTTTTAAGCACATTAGTGGGTGAGCCAAAGAAAAAGGTCAGATTATCAAGAGATTTTACACTAATTGAAACAACCAGGAGACACGGACAAAGCTGGAGGAGGTCTGGGAAGTCCAGAACAGCTCTCCAAAACCTTGCTTTGGTCTTTGGAGGTGCACAACTGATTCACATTCCATGATGTCTCTTAGTGAAGCATGCAGCTGGCACACACAGAGAGAAGTGTTTGAGTTAGCACTTCTCTTTTGTAATAAAAATGTTTGCGTTAAGTGACTTTCTCTAGAGAGCTCCACCGCATGCATCCATAGATCGTAGCTTTCTTTCCCATAGGTAATCTTAACTGAGGAGCTGCTTGCTAAAAGTATTCCATGATAAGGAATCTCTTTCTAGAAACATTATTAGTTTATTTATCAGAACATTTACAAGATTAAACTGGATCACAGACTTCTTTCTTTTTTGCTGCCTGGATGCATCCTTAGCCTTAGGAAAGAAATGGACCTTTGACAACGTGCGTATCTTCCTTTCTCCACAGTGGGATGCATTGTTGACTCTGGAACTTAATTTTATCACTTTGCTGGTAGTATTGGTAAGGATGGGGCCAAATTCCAGGTTTAATTCCTCTGCAATCCAGGCAGTTGTATGTTTCATGGTGATAGGTCGCAGTACAATGTAGGCCTACCATATTGGAAATAGGTTTACTGATTCTATTTGAAAAGAAAGAGCTATGGAAAAGACAGATACACAAATCTAGCACTGCTGTGAAATAATTAAACAGATACAAGAATGAGTAGCCTGAGATGAGTATTATAATGCTCAAAGTTTATAAAAATTTTTAGACCCTTTACCTTAAATTAGAAGAATAGAAAATGATACTAAAAAAAAAGAAAATGATACTTATAAAAATAGATAAAAAAGGAATCCAGACACGAGTAAGAGTGTGCACACACACACACACACACACAGGTCATGTTCCAGGCACTATATATGGCAAATGAATTTAGATGCTTTTTTCTCTGTTCCACTCAAAGGGTTAATTGACTATAACATTGGTCTGGAACCATAGATAGAATTTGAAGAATACACCAGGCATCCAATAGCTAATGCCTACAATGAACTCTGAGCCTTGTAATCCTATAGTCCCTGGCATCTCTGAATGTGCTATCAAGATATAACTTTGGTCAGCAAATCCAGAGGCAGTTTTTCTTTTTTTCTTTTTTAGTACCAGGGAGCAAACTCACACTTGCCAGGCAGGTACGAGCTATATCCTTGGCCCATGGAGCCAGTTTTAAAATAAAGATTCTACAGATTTACTATAAGTTAACTATTTCTAGTAATACACAAACAATATACTCAAATTCACATATGATGTAATAGGCTTCCATTCTCAAGGCACAACAGCATTTGATAGACTATAAGGCAATTATCAACCCATGATCCACTTAGACTTGTTCATGAAATCTAGTGTCTGGAAGTCTTGAAGTATGTTTTGGTGTTATACTTAACATTAATTTGTTCATCATAATCTAAAATCTCCTTGTGCAAAAAGATAAGATGTTCTTCATCATCAGTTGGTAATTTTCATTGAAGACAATAAACACCCACTAGGAAAATAACTTCTTTTGATCTATAAACATGAAGTTTGCGAAGTATTGGAAAAGCTATATTACAGTGAGGACGTGAGTTTTGCACCTTATATTTGAATAAAGCTCCATTCCTGAGCTTTATTCCCTTCATCTGTTGTGTCAGAGGCCAGACGACCTATTTTGTAGAGCTTTTGTGATATAAAGTATATGAAAATCAGTCAAATGTTTTGTATATATCATTTTTCCCCTTTTCAGTTTTTAAAACTCTCTTCTGCTTTGCTTCATTTATAGTAATTGAAATTACTGAATTTAGCAAATTTATAATTACTTGAATGACTAGGTGATCAAGAAACTATAAGATGGTGAAAATCAAATAAATATATTATAAAGAAATAGAACAAAAAATCAGTGTTTAAAAAGTTTCTTTTCTACAATTTCAGTTTTTTCATAACCATAGAAGTACTATATTTTCTTTACCTTTTTGCTTAAGCTAAAATATTACTAGCAATTATTAATTTTATAAGTTTAGTAAGATACAGAACTAATATTAGATACACATTATGAATTAAGTACTATTATAATCAAGCGTATACAGGGATGTGTACCTGTTAAAAATACATAAAAGGTATAATGATGAATTTAAAATGTTAAAATGTTTATGTAGAATTCGTTCAATGCCAAGAAAAAATTAACCTTTTAAATACAACAGTAACTGTAATTTTCATTGTTTTCCCATATTTTGTTTTGGGGTTTTAAATAGTAAATGTGAGCACTCAGCATGGTGGTGCACGCCTGTAATCCCAGCATTCTGGAGGCTGAGTTAGAAGGATCTTGTGAGTTCAAGGCCAGCCTGGGCTACAAAGTGAGTTCAAGGATAGGGTGAAATGCATAATGAAACCCTGTATCAAGACAAAAACAGAACAAAACAAAACAAAACAAAAACCACATACATGTTAAGGATAATTTTATATGTTTCACTAAGGACTAAAATCTAATTTATACGGAAGGGATTTTGATAGGACTATGGCTATGTAATTTAGAAATAACAAGTTTAGCCCATCATAACTTAATGCTGACTGGTAGATTTCTGGCCTCATAAGGTTTGTGCATATCGTTATTACCATCATGAAAGCAAATGAACCCAGGGTTCTACACCTAATCTTGAGATTCACAGTAACACACCTTAAAAACTCCTCTTCTCTAAGGTTTTGGAAAATGTAGTGATAAATGCATCCCCTGCATAGGTGACCACTTCTCCAGAAAGGGTCCTTTTTTATGTTTATGTTTATATTCAGTACATTTGTTAAAATACAGTTTCTCTTTTATAATTATACTCTGCAGCTGAAGCTACAAAATCATGGACTGTGGTTCTGGTGTTTGCAGTTTTTCATGGAATAATGGTGAATTTTGGAAGGGAGACTATTTGGTTTCTACCTTCCCTTTCACTGTGCTGGGTATGTTAATGTAGGTGTTTGTTAGAGTCAATCACCATCTTTTAAGACAGGATCTCACTGTGTGGTGAAGGCTGGCCTCGAACTCACAATGAGCCTGCTACCTGAGCCTTCTGAGTGCTAGGATCCAGGCATGCACCCACCATGCCTGGTGATCCAATCACTTCTTATATTTTTGTTGCTCTTGATGGCTTTGAAGCCCCTATTTCAAAGCATGCTATTTCATTTTCATCCTCATATCACCACTGAAGGTGGAGACAGTAGAACACACCTTTAATAAATTCTTAAGGATGACAAAAATCAAGATTCAGGGAAGTTAATAGGATATAATGCAGGTCAAATTAAATGTAAGTGGCTGGCACATGCAGGAGTCATCTCAGTCATCTGATTTAGTCTGTTGTATTTTTTCATGTCATGACTATGTAGAGAACAATGACCTTCACACGTTATTTGTTTACATTTATTAACCAAGTTAAAAGATTCATTATTAAGGTATCTTTCACAAAGTCACCAAATAGACATATCTAAAATTTAAATCAGTGTTTACTTGCCTACATTAAAAGCAATTCTCTGCTAGCTATAAGATAAGGTCCAAAATTTTTCTGGCATGGCCTAAAAAAATGGCTCCATGTTTGAACTTTTTCTACCTTTCTAATAAACTCTGTACCTATTGCCTCTTAGTCTAACTTCCAACAGCATAAAATCACCAACAACGAACACCCTGTTCTTCCCAAGCTCTCCATTCATTGTGAATGCCTTCATACCTTCCACCATACCTTGAATAATCCTAACTCATTTTTTAATGATTCTCTTTGCAGTTTATAGCCTTCAATAAACCTCTCCCAAGTCTCTAAAATTGGACTTGGCACACTTTGACCAAGACAGCACTGTTCTGCCCAAATGTTTCATGTTCTCTTACAATTCCCAACATCCACTGCAGACAGAAAGCCATGTGATGAGTCCCTACAAAGGACTCTGAACAGAGGAATGTGTATGTAAGCCAAAATATTTATTTATTTGATGTAAATATCCCAGTTGCTTAGCACCATTGTTCAGAACTAAAGTGAATTAACATGAATGAGAAATAAAGTCCTGCTAAGTGGAAACAATGAGATTTTGTTTATTATTTAAGAATAAGTTCATTTAATATTCCTAGTGCTGCAGTAATAAACAAATAGCCCTACAATATGTAGCACTAGAATGGGGGTTGAGCCAGGGATGAAGAAAGGTGATTTGGAATCTTGGAAACTGATGCTGTTCAGTTGTGAGACCTTTGGTCAAACCCTTGCCTCTCAGTAAAACCTGAAACTTGTTAGGGCAGGTGTTTGTCCAATGAGGTTCTACACTTGAAGAATAATTACAAATTAAAATAAAAGGCTGAACCCTCTTTGTTGAAATGGGAAGGGGAGAAAGATCACTCTGCTCTCCATTTTTCTTAAGAGCACTTACTTCAGTAAATATAAGCATAAACACAAAGGGAGCTAACCCTTCTGTTTCCAGATTCCATGGGAGAGTATGAATCTAACTTCAGGGGTAACTGGCTCCAAATTGTAAAACTATTTCCTGTCATAAAATTATGAGAAATTTGCTTTTGCTCAGGATAAAGCCAATTATCCAGCACAAGTGTTTACCCCATCACCTACGTGAGCTATGTGTGACAAATGGCGCTGTCAAGTTCTCTTACTTGAGGTCAGTTATTGTTTATCTTGAAAACATGTATGTGACAGTGTCTGATTGAATATATAAAAGGGAGAAATTTTCTTTTGATCTTTGCAACCTCTCAGCAGGCTGTTTACAGAGTGTCACATCCTACTTTACGAATATTCAATAAGAATGGTTTCTTTCTCTACTACTTTTGTGGAGATTTTTGGGTTGGGAGAGAATTTCCTAAAACATCTAGGGGAAGAAGTTAAATAACAAAATGTGAGCAATGCAAGAAAGAGGATCTGAGGAAGAAATTGAGGATTTCCAATAAAATATGAAAGGAGTTTGAAAAATGTACAACTATGCAAAATTGAAAAAGATAATTACATGAAAACACTTAGGAATAGGAGGTAAAATAAGTCTTAAACCTATAGAAGCAAATTAAAATAATCTCAAAGAAAAGAAAAGGTTTTGTAATCATCCCAGTTCTGTTAAAGTCTCAGTTGAAGATGGTTCACAAAAACCAACAACATGGTAGTATATTCTGTATAATTTTTTAATTAAATAAAAATGACATGGAGCAAGTATTAAGTAATACTCTTCTGAAAGAAGCCTGGTGAAGACAAGGTAGCTGCTTACAAAACTATAAACAGATAGGAGAAAAATAAACAAACAGTAACAAAAAAATCTAAGAACTATATTCCAAAAGCCCTCTCTAAAGTGGTATTGCCCTTGATACATGTGATAGACTGCATTTCATGTGCAGTTACCTAATGATATTTTGATCAAGTTTTATAGGAAAAATATCTCTAAAACCAAAATGCTTATGACTTTTAAATGTTTTTATCTTTAAAATATTGCTGTCCTATTTATCCTTTTATTTGGAAATGCGTATATTAGCATAGCACAATTAATTTTAGACACCATAGGTACTACTTATTTAGATACTATGGGTTTACTATAAAAGAGTGACATGGAAATTATTTACATGATGAAAGATGGCAGAACTTCAGTGGAGAGGCAGCTTCACATGGTAGCATTTCAACAGTGACTTATTTTCCATTCTCTACAATTTCTAAGAATGTCACCATCTCTTATAAAGAAACAGTCCTTGCTGTCTAGAACTACTTTGGCGCCTCCATAATTTAGAAGAATTTCATTCAACTTTCACTCTAACTGGTTGAATCATAACCTGTTTTTTATAGTCTGATTCAACAGTTACTACAATTTTTTGCAATGTTTTTGTCTGAAATTTTGTAAAATCAAAATGCTCCCTTAAAGTTTCAACTGAAACTCTATCAAATAACAGAAGAAATGGTTCTGGCATAGTTTCTACTCCTGCAGCTCAGGCTCTGTTCTCATGCCTTATTTATGACTCTCTAAGTCCTGGCAGCCTGATGATCTCTAACACAACCTTCTCAGGACAGATGGCTGAGAAACTTGCAATGTCTCAGGAGAACGTTTACTCAGTGTTCAATTCAGGCATGGCCAACGAGCATAATGCTAAAGGAGAGTCCTGCCAGTACACGAGTTCAGAGCCAAGGAGAAGAGAGGCTCTGTAAGCTCCTCCCAAAGAATAACGAGAGGCCAGTCAAGGATCCTTTCCAATTTTCAGGTCAGATGTGCAGGATGTCTAGGAAGTGGCATTTCAAATGCACCAGGACCAGTCCTACCTGTTCTTTGGCTTCCAATCATTTCTTCCTTGCATGTCAATATCTACATTGTAAACTTTCTGTCTTTCTTAAATTACTGATCATTTCATGGCATGGTCAGAGCAGAGAAAATCTCTCTTAAAATTATCCTTCTGAAACCAAGAAAAGCTATACCTGGACACAATTTAGGTATACCAACAATCAACCTGCAGACTCAGCTAATCTCAGTAGCTGACGGGCTGTTTTTTGAGGTGGTCTCTCCTAAGCAAAGATTAAGTGTGTAGGAAAGAGGAATCAAACAAATCTTTGCTAACCTGACAGGTGATTGTGGCAGAGACAGTAATGCTTCCAAATATTCTATATACTCCCTGCATGTATTCCTCCTTTGCAGTTAGGTGGACTATGGGAGGCGGTGTTCTGAATAAAGGGTTGTTGAGGGAAGTAACTTGTGTTACCTCTGTGTTAAAGTATGCAAATGATTTCTATGATGTAGCTGAGGGTGCTATAGCAAACTTCCATAAATAGGGCAGTTTAAACAGCTGACACAGTTTGGAGACTAAATGTGATTAAAATGTCATTTTGGGTTCTAATGTTCTCTTTCTGGTAGATAGATGGCCACCTTCTTTCTAGTCACTTACGTGTACTTTTTTCTGCATGGGGCTAAAGTTGGAGACGAATTTCTGCCTTTCTTTTCTTATGAAGCCATCAATCCTATCAGGTTAGGAGTCCATCCTCATGACTTTAGGTAATTGAGTTACTCCCATCAATGCCTCATCTCCAACTATTCACATAGAGAGCCCACAAGTGCTCAGAGGAGGGACCTTTAGAAGGCAACTGGATTATCTGTCTTGCTGTTAACAGGCAGAGTGTGCTTGAAAGAGGCAGGACACTTGGCATACGCTTTGAAAGCCTCTGTCTCTCTTCCCAGGTCATCCCTCGACACTCTGATTCCCATCTGCCTTGGGTTTGAGCAGCTATTCCTCTGCCGTGCACCTGTGCCAGGAATCCTGGCTTGGAGCCAGTGGATAATGGGCTGAAATGTAAACCAAAACAAGCCTCTCTGCTTAATCAGTGTGTGTTCAGGACTGTGTCACAGAAAGGAAGAAAGTGACCAAGATACACTGGAAAGTTAAGGCTTCAGCATATGAATTTCACGAGCACACAATTCGGTTCATAATACCTGCTAGAGAGTTTCCCCACTTATTCCCCTGCTGTGTCAGCCGAGGGGGTCTAGTATTGAGATTTCTGAGTCACAAGGTTCAGCAGCCTACACTTTTGAATCCAGCTGCCCTGGTATGCTATAGGAAATAAATCATTACAGTGTTCAGTCTTATTACTATTTTAAAAATTATGTGGCATAACTTAACCTATTTTCTTAATACACAACCTTCTTGTGATTTGTTTTATTAGAATGCTACATTATACTGTAATTGTTCATTGATTTGTCTATCCAAGTATCCTATGAGCTCCTTAAAGGCAGAGATTGTGTTTTTCATCTTAATTTTTCTATAGTATTATCAGTGTCAAACAAATGAATAAAGCATGCCGCAGAATAAATAAGCCTTTGGATGCCACATATTTAAATTACCGTGTCTAATTGGATTTAATGACATAGTATGGACATAGGAAAAGTGTCTGAAAATTTGCTCTAGGAATGTAAAAAAACATTCATAGGATTATACAATATTTTCTTTTAATGCCAAAGAAGTAGTTGTAACACAAAGGCTTTTTGAGAATTTAGTATCTCTTTTATTTCTCCTATGTCTAATTTGGTAAATCTTTTGCTATGATAATAGTAGGACTAATTCCCCTCCCCAGGATAAAGCATTAATTAATTGCCTTAGGAAACACTTTTTATCAAGAAATGGAAGCTCTGATCTTAGTTTTTGCTCCATTAACTTTAAAGTTCAATACATTTTTATTGAACCCACATATACTTTAATGGGAATTGCTTTTCACTAATTGGTCTGTAGGGATCACAGTGACAGTTTTGCTCTTCCTTTTAGGCTTTTTATTCTCCTTCAGAAAGTTCCTAAACTTTATTAATCATCATTAAGCTAAGGATTGATTTCTAGAATCAAGGAGGTACATCAATGGAGAGAGATGTGTTCTGGTTTGATCTCCCTCCACACCAGTGGAAGGTGACCATAATATCCACCCAGGACTCCCATCTCCCACATCACCACTCCTACCGGGCTTTATCAGAACAGTGGAAACAATCACTTGTTAATTCATTCATTCAGCAAATGCATTTAGTTTACCTTTTAGTATTTCTGAAATCAGAGTGTGTTTTGTTACTGTTTATCACATCATAATTAAGTGGCAATGATATAGCTACCTATGCATCCATGTTTATGTTTTGCACACTTCAACTGAACTTAAATGCAATATATGACGCAATATGCATCTTGTCTTGAGTTCAGCTGTACTTCAGTTTAATTAATTTCAACCCTTCCATTTTTCATTCAAGAAACCTCCCAGGGTCATTTGATAAAGACTATGGACATTTTCTTGGCAAAATATGCACTAACCTGCATAAGGCTTACAAAAATGGTGTCAGTAGTTCAGAAGACCATCTTAGAGACCCAGTAGCATCCTCTCATATGAAGATCTTAGTATCTCTTAGTATTGGGTCTTAGTATCTCTTGATGGAAGTTAAAATATTTTGTGAATAAAAAGGCCATGCAAGGGTGATAACAACTCAGAGTTAGAAGAATCAGGCTCTGAAAAGGTTTGGAGGTTCCTCATATAATTTGTATTTTGTATAGGTAGAGCATCCCTAATCTCTTAATTCAAAATCTGAAATGTTCTGAAATCCCCTACTCTTTCAGTATTACATCAGTGCTTAAATATTTTAGCTGTCAGAAGCATTTCAAATCAGAAATCTGAAACATTTCTGGTCTCAAGTTTTTCACAGAAGAGAACCTCAGCCTGCGTAATATATATTTTATATTCATACATTACATGCTATATGTTTCATGCTTTTACACATTTAAGTAGTCTGCTTTATCTTTCAACTACTGTACCTGAGCATATATTAGAAAAAGAAGGAATTCTCTTTAGAAACCTGATTAAAAAAAAAAAAAGCTTAGGCAAAAATTAAGCCTGTCCGTAATATCACAGAATCCTTAATTACACCACAACAGCATTTTCTCCCATTAACTATCTGCCCATAGGATCCATATTGTAATAATTGGGACTATTTTCAATTTCAAGTTGTTAAAGGTTTGTAACCAGATTTTTCCCCTGGGCTTTTAAGCAGTGGCAATCAAAGTTAGTATGACATGTATTTTAAACACAAGTTTTGCTACATTAACCATTGTGTTGAATATTGTTTTTCACAATAATTTTATTTAAAAAAAAGGATTTGGGGCTTACTTGAATTTTGTCATGCAAGCATTTGAACTCATCTTGATTTTTGCTTACAATATTTATAAGGTTATTAGAGGTGAAAATGCTCCATCATCAGTTTAAGAAGTAGTTTGTCTTTCACAAGATAAAACTGTACATAATCACAAATCCTGTGACTTACTGTGCAGGTCTGGTAAATTTGTGATATTTTCAGAAAATAAGCTTGCATGGAAAATTGGTTGTTTTTTCTCTTAAAATGCAAAGTTGCAATTATTACAGTGAAAGAGTCAATTGTTCTGAGCTGATATGAGACTGAATTCATCTCTCAAACATCGCCCCCCGCTGGGGACTATTCCCACCCCCTAGCCTCCTTCTCCCCTAGCCTCATTGTTCTCCTTCTATCAGTATCTGGGCCTGGGCTCCTGGAGCTTACATTGTATGCTTATGATTCTGAGGTCAAACAAGGTATGTCCCTTCAGAACAAATGATCTAGGCTCTTCCTTATTGTTCTTATTTTACAGCTGAGTGGAACAGTAGAATTTATCAATGCATTTGAAAAGGTTTGTCAATGAGAAGACAGTATTTTGGTATACTCAACTGTACTGCATTTTGGTAAGTATAGTAATATAGATAGGTAAGAATTCATACCAAATAACATGTCTTAAACCATAAACTAATAAAACAAATTGCAGAAAATAGGTCTTTGACTCAGCTTTGCAGGGATGATTGGCTATGCCTCATTCTCAGATCTGTACCCTAAATTACCCTCAACCCTACTACTAGAGAAGTCTCCCACTAGATCAGATCCAGGGAGCCTGATGTTGCCTTTGCATTTCTCTGGCACAGACATGGAAAAGCCTTCTGCATTGGCTTCCTTTACTGAGAAAGAGCATCTTGAATTTTTGATAGCTGCACAACATTTTGACCAGTATTTCAATCATTAATGGCAATAGGGTGCTTGAAATCTGGACAGAAAAAACCTCCAATCTCAAATGTAAACAAAGGAGAGGCAAAAAGAAACAGTTTGCCAATTGCTCTTACAAACCACAAAAAACTTAAAACATCATTGAAAGTTTGTGTTTCTGGGAACAAGAAAGTCATCTCTTTTCACTATGGCTTTTCTTGAAAGCAATTTGTGTACTGCAAATAACCTGTATAAGGGTCACATGTTTTGACCTAGCAATACAATAATTATTTAGAAAGGGTCTGTTAAGAATGTAATAGAAAATTTTCAAATCTTTCACAGATGGTCAGTATGACCTTATTTATTATAGTTCACTTTGGAAACATCTTAATGCTAAATTAATGATGGCATAGCCATATTTTTAGACCTCCTACTATCGCTAGATTCTTAATTTTAAAGGATTCTAAATAAATATCAAGAAAAAGGTAAGTATCTTATATCTATTTACTTTAAAATACATCTAAGGAACCCACCCTGGGCCTTGGCTGCCTGAGCTCCAGTGGCAGGTGGAACCCCAATGCACATGGGACAAACTCCAAACTCTGAGCCCAGGCAGTAAGACCACACCCTGCATCTGAAACCACCTCAAGGCATGTGGGAGGGATGGGGGGGTGAACTGGCCTTCTCGGCGAACCCCAGGCAACCAGCTGGCCTAGAACCCAACCAGGGCCCTGACTGGACGCACTCAGGTGGAGGTGGTGGCAGAATCCCAGCGTGCACCGGGCAAACTTGGAACTCTGTGCCTAGAGGAACACTGGACTACAGCGGACACTCTGTGCCACCTTGAAGGGAGATTAAGTGACTGCCTCACCTTAACAAGATCTAAGATGGCTCCAGTCAGTGCGGTGAGTATGCCCCTAAAATAGAGCTGTACAGTAGCTAAATAGAGCCAGTAAGTAAAGCTCCCTCCAGCTAACTGTAAGACCTTGGTGAGTCTGACAAGAGTGAGGGTGACCCCTCCCTACACACAGAAAACATCAGGCTGAGTAAGGAGTGTGTCTAAAAGGACTTCCCCAACTTGAAGAAATTCAAAAGGGCTTATGAGACACACAGGCACACAATAGGGACACAGTAGGGCCTAAGCCAAGAGAAATACTATAGACAGGGAGATTTGATGACCTGGAATAACCTGAAGATAAAGTACTAGCAGGAACTAAAAGTTGACCTACATCAATACTACTAAGCTTGTAAGCCCAGAAAGAATACAGGATTCACCTAACAGGCCCTGCAGCAGGGAGTCAGGTGACTGGCCCACCTATTCAATGTGAGACCAGCAACTGGACAAACATCAACCTTACAGTAGGACACCAAGCTACACACTACCAACAGCTCACACTAACGGGTCTGAAGAACCAAACACTAACCTGAAAGAGGAAAATGGCAAAATGAAAAGGCAGAATACAACCTCAAACATCCAGTGCAACAGGTGCAAATAAAGAAGACACTGAAATAGAGGACCCCAAAGGTAACACACCAGGAATCTCTGAAAATATAGTGAATGAAATTAAAAAACAACTCCACAAGGCCATAGAGGAAATCAAATTAGAAGTATTCTCCCAGGTAAAGACAGAAGTAACAACCTTAGTAAAGGAGTTGATAAGTACAGATAAAGAAGAAATAGAGAAAAAAGTACAAGATCATGGGAAACTGATTGAAACCTTGAATGAACAATGTAGAAAACAAGCAGAATTCATGAAGCAAACTGAAAGAGACATCCAAGAAACAAAAAATCCAAAGCATGCAAAACCATTTAAATGAAGCTGAGGATAGGATCTCAGACCTTGAGGACAGGATTGCAATTAGTGATCATGAAAGGAGAGAACTTTTAAAAATAACAAAGCAGCATGAAATGACAACCCAGAAGCTTCAAGATGATGCCAAGAGCAACAATATAAGATTAATAGGTATTAGTGAAGACACTGGAGTCAATACAAATGACATATGTAAAATATTCACAGAAATAATAGGACAAAACTTTCCAAGCATGGGGAAAAAATCTGATATGCAGATAAGTGAGGCATACAGAATGCCAAACAGTCACAACCAACATACCCAGACACATAATAGTTAAGATCTCAGACATACAACATAAAAACAGAATACTAAAAGCTGTTAGAGAAAAAACACAAGTCATCTATCAAGGAAAGCCCATTAGAATCACAGCAGACTTTTCAGCACAAACCCTCAAGTCAAGACATGATTGGAATGAGATATTTCAAGCCCTGAAATAAAACAACTTTCAACCCAGACTGATGAACCCAGCAAAACTTTCATTCAAATTTAACAGAGAAATAAGATACTTCCATGACAAAGAACAAGTGAAGAAATTTATGTCCAGCAAACCAACCCTAGAAAGAGTGTTGAAAGACATGCTAGACAGAGATTAAAATGACCACAACCCCCAGAACAGCAGAAAGAAACCATCAGGTAGGACAAGCAATTAAATAAGGAGAAAAAGCAGAAAGAAAACTATTGGAATATAACATGGCAAATTTGAGCCATATATATCAGTGATATCCATAAAGGTAAATGGCTTCAATTCAACTATTAAAAGAAATAGGTTGACAGAATGGATCAAGAAACAGGGTCCCACAATATGCTGTATACAAGAAACACATCTGACATAAAAGGAAACTCATACGTTAAAAGTCAAAGGATGGAAAACAGTATTCCATGCAACAGGAACCCAGAAAAAAGCAGGAGTAACTATTCTATTTGCAGACAATGCGAACTTCAAACCTAAAATGGTTAAAAGAGACAAAGAAGGTCACTACATACTCATAAGTGGAAAAAATCGAAGAGGAAGAACTAACAATTATAAATATATATGCACCAAATACAGGAGCACCCAACTATATAACACAGATACTAAAGGACATGAAAAACCAAATACACAATAACACAATTATTACAGGGAACCTTAACAGCTCGTTGTCACAAAGAGGTAGATCAACTAGACAAAAAGTCAGCAAAGAAGCAATAGAGCTGAATCATACCTGTGAGCAACTGGACTTAGTAGATGTTTACAGAGTGTTCCACCCAAACCACAACAGAATACACATTCTTCTCAGACGCACATGGCACATTCTCCAAAACAGACCATATATTATCCCATAAAACATTCTTAAGTAAATGCAAGGGTGTTGAAATTATCCCATGCATACTATCTGACCATAGTGCACTGAAGTTGGAAATTAATGGCAAAAGAAATTGCAAAACAGGCATAAATACATGGAAATTAAACAACAAACTTTGAACAACTAGTGGGCTACTGATGAAATTAAGCAAGAAATAAAGCAACACCTACAATTTAATGAAAATGCAGAAACAACCTATTGCAATCTGTGGGATGCAATGAAAGCGGACTTAAGAGGGAAATATATAGCAATAAATAGTCATATCAAGAAAATAGAATGAGCACAAATAAACAACCTAATGCATCATCTCAAGCTTCTAGAAAAAGAAGAGCAAGTTAAACTCAAAGCTCATAGAAGACAGGAAATAGTAAAGATTAGAGCAGGAATCAATGCAATTGAACTAAAAAAAATACAAAGAATTAATGAATCAAAAAGCTGGTTTTTTGAGAGAATAAACAAAATTGACAAACCTCTAGCTAACCTTATAAAGAAAAGGAAAGAAAAAACTCAAATTCACACAATAAGGACTGAAAAGTGGGAAATTACTACAGATCCCATGGAAATTCAAAAGATCATGAACACCTACTTTAAGAATCTCTACTCACATAGAGAGGAAAACACAGAGGAAATGGACAGATTTCTAGAAATATATGAACTACCAAAACTCAACCAAGAAGATATAGCAATTTTGAATAATCCAATATCAGCTATTGAATTGAAAATGTAATAAAAAGCTTACCAACAAAGAAAAGCCCAGGTCCTGATGGATTGACAGCTGAATTCTACAAGAAATTTAGAGTAGATTTGGTGCCAATACTCTTTATACTCTTAAATGAAATTGAAAAGAAAGCAGTCCTCCCTAAATCATTCCTGGAGGCAAGCATAATTCTCATACCAAAACCAGAGAAAGACCCAACCAAAAAGGAGAACTATAGGCCAATCTCACTAATGAACATTGATGCAAAGATTCTCAATAAAATACAGGAAAATACAATGCAGGAAATCAGCAAGAAGATTATACATCATGACCAAGTGGGGTTCATTCCAGGAATGCTGGGATGGTTTAACATACACAAATCAATAAATGTGATACACCATATCAACTGAGCCAAAACCAAAAACAACATGGTCATCTCAATAGATGCAGAAAAAGCTTTCGATAAAGTCCAACACATGTTCATGATAAAACCCTTCAGGAACTCAAAATACAGGGTGTCTACCTCAACCTTATACAGGACATCTATGACAAACCAACAGCCAATATTATACTAAATGGAGAAAAACTGAAAGGTTTCACTTTAAAATCAGGAACAAGACAAGATGTTCACTCTCATCACTCCTTTTCAATATAGTTCTGGAAATACTAGCCAGGACACTCAGACAAGAAAGAGAAATAAAAGGAATAAAGATAGGAAAAGAAGAAGTTAAATTATCACTATTTGCAGATGACATGATACTCTATATAGAAAACCCAAAAAACTCCATTAAAAGACTGCTAGAGGTAATAAACAAATTCAGCAGTGTAGCTGATTACAAAGTCAACGTGCAAAATTCAATAACATTCTTGTACACAAACAAAAAACTCACCAAGAGAGAAATTATGGAAATATCACCCTTCACAATAACATCTAAAAAGTGAAATACTTAGGAATCAACCTAAGAATGTAAAAAACCTATATGCTGAAAATTATACTACACTAAAAAAGGAGATCAAAGAAGATATTAGAAAATGGAAGGATATTCCTTGCTCTTGGCTAGCAAGAACCAACATTGTGAAACTGTCCATACTCCCAAAACTGTTCTACTGATTTAATGCAATCCCAATCAAAATACCATCAACATACCTCAAAGATCTAGAGAAAACACTCTGAAAATTCATTTGGAAAAGAAGAAACCTAGAATAGGAAAGGCAATTCTGGGCAATAAAGACAAGGCAGGAGGCATCTCAATTCCTGACTTGAAACTGTACTTCCAAACCACAGTGATAAAATCAGCATGGTACTGGCAAAGAAATAGGCCTGAGGTTCAATGGAATAGATTAGAAGATGCAAGTATAAGTACAAAGACACTCAGCCACCTGATATTTGACAAATGGGCTAAACATATTCCCTGGAAGAAGGATAGCCTCTTTAATAAATGGTGTTGGAAGAACTGGCTCACTACATGCAGAAGGCTGAAACTAGTTCCATGCTTATCACCATCACAAAACTAAAGTCTAAATGGATCAAAGACCTAAACATTAAAACAGAAACACTAAATCTACTGGAAGATAGGGTAGGTAGAAGTCTTGGAGACATAGGGGTAGGCACAGAATTCATCAACAAAATGCAAACTGCAAGGGAAACGCTTCAGAGAATCAACAACTGGGATCTCATATTATTGAAAAGTTTATGCACTTCAATAGAAATCACCAACAGAGTGAAAAGAAAACCCACAGATTGGGAAAGAATTTTAGCCAGCAACCTCTCAGACAAAGGACTTATATCAAGAACATATAAAGAATTGAAAAACATCAAGCCGCCCAAATTCAAAGACCCTCTCCAAAAATGGCGATCTGAGATGAACACTCAGTTCTCAGATAAAGATATACAAATTGCAAAAAAATACATGAAGAAATGTTCACCATCACTGGTCATTTGAGAAATGCAAATTAAAACAACACTGAGATTTCATCTCACCCCTGAAAGAATAGCTGCCATCAAGAAATCAAATGACAACAAATGTTGGCGAGGCTGTGGGGAAACAGGAACACTGCTCCACTGTTGGTGGGAGTGTAGACTGGTCCAGCCACTATGGAAATCACTATAGAGAATTCTCAGAAGACTAGGAGTGGAAGCTCCATTCAACCGAGCTATTCCCCTCCTGGGTATTTTCCCAGAAAAACTGAAAAGTTCATATCACAGTGATATATGTGCAAACATGTTCATAGAAGCACAATTTATAATATCTAAATCTTGGAAACAACCAAGATGCCCATCAACCACA
>PVJX010014278.1:0-45332 GCA_004027295.1 Dolichotis patagonum
TCCCTGACTTGAGTAAGTGTGACAGTGTTTTAAATGCAATTAATTACTATCTAGCAATAAATTATACACAGCATTATTGCTTTGTGATATTTAAATTCCTATTTTTAAGAATATCTGTTTTACAAGCCCTAGGAACGCTACGACCCACCACATGAGGAAAAGGAGAGACAGAGGTGTTAGCTACATGTGCTAAATATCAAACAAAGATTAGTAACCCATCCAATAGAAATTTTCATTGTTGCCAGGGATTTGGCTCAGCGGCATATGTGCCTTCCTGAAAAGCGTGGTCACGAGTTTGATCCCCTGTACCAAAAAAAAAAAAAAAAAAATCATTGTTGTTGAGAGGAGATAGAGGGATTGGTAGCAGAGTATTTTCTTGATGTTTATTTTTAATTACATGAGTAATGTGTCCTTGTAGTAAAGTACACTAACTATAAAGATAACACCAAAGCCCTCCTAAATCGGTTTCCCACCATAACACACCCTTTCCCAGAATTTTATGTATGTATATGTATAGGTATGTACCCAGTGAAATACAGAGGTAGTTGTCTTTGATTTTGTATTATTTAGGTTGCAAGAGATAGAAACCTCAAATCAAAGTGGTTTCAGTTGAAAATAAGCTGGCTTCACACAAAAGTGAATATGAGATATCAAGACACCATCCATGATTCCACTCCACTTCTTCCTGCTCTCAAAATTAGATCCCATTCTCATATTCCATGTGGTGACCAGAAGGTTACCGCAAGCTTCAGATCTATATGAGGCGATGGTAAGAAGGCCTCTTTATCTGACATGGTCACAAAATTTTTACAGTGTCTAATTAAATCTGTCAATTATGTGCCCATTCCTGACCCAATTACTGTTTCTGGGAGATTGCAGTTTGATGATAGATAGATAGTCAATCAATGCCCACATCTTGAGCTTAAGCCAAAATAAGTCATTTGGGCTGCTCTTAAAAGGTGTGTTTCCATAAGAAATTTGGTATACTGTTTTGCCAAAGACAGGGAAATAAATGCTAACAGTAAAATAGATTTAAGTGACCGTAAGTACTTAATAAAGTAATATAGCAAAAAGCTAAGTAATGCATTTCAGGAAGGAATGATTGGCTAAAAGAATAAAATATATTAGATAGAGATTGAAGAGAATGAAAACTCAGAAAATCATTAAATGTGACTACTATAAAGTCAATAGGTGGTACCTGCTGAGAATTAGAACTGTTTTGATAGTATTTGAAACTTAGAAGAGTCAAAATCCTACCCTATTTTTTATTTTCTTTGATGTACCTGTAGTAGATGGTAGCATCAGAATAAATTACTAATAGTTACAAGGACAAAGCACAACTCTCATGGCTTAATTATGATGTACAGTATAAAAAGCGCTTTGGTGCTTAGTACTTCTCCCAAAATCTTATCTATCTTTGATTTGCTCCAAGGAAGAGGAAATAGGTGGAGAGAGGAAGGCAGCAATAGAGGAAAAGAAAAGATGGTCATCATACTATCAGGTCCTGACCTAGACCCCCCCCCCCCGATCTCCCAAACAAGTGTGTGGCAGAGTTTTAAATAAAAGGACACAAGTGGTATGATTTTAAGGCTCCAGGAGGGTCAAAACCCTTTAGCTGAACTTGAGACTTGAAGGCTAAGACAAAGACTTCTCTGGACTACCCATTTTTATTAGGTTCAACAACAAAGGGCAGGGAAACTGAAAAAAGCACAGGCAATGAGCGGGACCTTGAGAGTCACTTCAAGAATGCCTCCAAGTAATGAATCAAGTTAATTCAGTAGAACTGTCTTATCATGAAGACGTGATAGAAGTGAGACAGTAGGAGTAATTCGTGCAGCTGCAGTCTCTATCTACTTAATTGATGTTTGAGCCAAGTGTCCTCATCTGTGGCCTTATCTTGCCCTTTGAGGTATCTCTGGCCTCACAGACCACTACAGGCCTCAGCCAGGACCAGTGATTCATAGAGGTTCACTTACTATGAATCAGCTCCCATCGCCAGCAAGGGGCTGAGGCCTAGGACAGACTCACAGATAAGCATAAAAAGCCAGTTAGTTAATTTTAAGTCCTGCTCAGAGCCACTTTGTAGTGGTCTCTAACAGCATACCTCAAAGAAAGCTGTCCTACCCAGAACTGCTATCACTGGAAGACAGAGAGCAGGAAGCCAAGAAAGAAGTATGGATGACATTTTAACAAACCGACCTTGCCCACTAACAACCATGACCCAACCAGGAATCGAATCCATCACCCATCACATCACCTCCTCTTCCTCCTTTTCCTCCTCCTTCTCCCTTGGACAAGAAGGGTTCACTGCCTCTTTCTCCCGGGACTTTGAAGAGAGTATATGCAATCATGAGCACATTAATGGAAATAGCAAACATAGGCTGAATTTTCTGAATGTCTCTTGGCAAATGTAATAAAGGTGAGAACAGCTTGAAGAGTTGCCAAGATCAGGAGAAAGGGTGAGGGGCAGGAGTTAGGCATGAATTAAATTTATGGAGGTGCCAAAGTGAAAAGAAAACACTGACAATGTGAAAGACTGATTGATAAATACAACCCTAAAGAAAGCAAAGAAGACAACTGCAAGATTTTCAGAGGTGAAGCTGACCTAGTGCTAAGGAGGAGAGACACTTCTTCCTCTCAGAAAATAAGATAAGCAGAAAAGAACAATAAGACAGAAGATGATGTTAACAACAAAATGGGGATAGTAGAACTGTTAAATGGTCTCACAGGTGTTTTGGGGGGAAGTGGGAGTGGAAGGCATCCCTACCTACTAGGAAGGTACAAATTTGAATCTTCATTCTATGCTTGAGTGTGTTGGCTTTAGAAACTTATTCTCTGCAAAATTTAGTTTTCTTTTCTGTAAAAAGGAGATAATAATCCTGTATTTGTATTTAGAGCATTTCAGTTCTAGCAGAAAATCCATAGTCAAACTGCCATGAACACTACAGAAACACATTATTGTACAAATTTTGTTATTGAGATGTTGGGTAGCATCAGTAATGGCATGATAAATTCCTAGAAAAATGGTTTCAAGGCCCAGATTTTACCCACTTTTCACAATTTCTATCCTTAATTTGTTGGCTTTGATGTTCACTGGCTTCCCTCAAAGTGGCAATAGGGCTCTGACTTTGCCAAGTACAAGTGTTCCCAGTGAATATATGAAAGCATTGTACTTACTTTGTCCTCATGTAATATATTCCAGGTAGTAAAATAGCCACGTGCCTATATATAAAGCTATGTAGCGATGCTATGGCAAACAGAAACACCAAAGCGACACTCAGGATTTGGAGTAGATTTATTTTACATCAATGGGCACTGATTAGGATCATTCCCAAAATATCAAGCCCTGATCTCTGATGGTCTAGAGCTAATATAGGATAAGCAGTCAGGAAGTACAGAGACTGAATGGCTTGTCAATTGGAAACTGGGTCTTACAATATGCATCATAGTGATCAGTTATGCATTATAGTGACCAGCCATTTCTAAGAGACAGAAGTGACCGGAACTGAAACTGCAACATTACCTGGGCAACTAAGAAACTGAAGTATACTGGCTGGGTGGGTGAGCCATTTTCGGTTACACTAATACAAAGTATAGTGTGCCAGACCATTGCTAAAGACAAAAACTCCAGTGAAGTTCAATTCTGGTTACAGAAGTTTAAGGTATTCTTCCACGATCAATGCAAGTAGCTTCAAATGGTAGTTAAAGATTAAACAAAATATAAAACTTGGTTTTCAATTTCAGGGCATCTTTCAATAAGCAGGATCCAATAATTTGCAGCAAGACCAGTGGGAAGGGTTTATTTCAAAGGGAAATCACTAATGAAACTAACAACTCTCTGTGTTTAATTAGGAAGCGACTGATTTGAAGTGAGGTTGGTTCTGCAGCCAGTTCCAATCTTTGGCCTGGTTACTGGGAAATATCTTTCAAGTGGATCTAGTAGGTTGAATTCCTCACAAAGCACTCTACATTGAACATTTTTGTATGTTTTGTTTTGTGTTTTACATTTTGCATGCAAATCGTGAACTCAATTGTAACACTGACTCTATTGAAAATAGCAGGCACGGTACTATTATAACCGGGCTTTTTCCAGCTGAGTGAATTTATCTTGTTAAAACAAAAGAAACTATGTAGCTGAAATGATAAACATTTTCATTGTTGGCTAGTATGGTTTCATAAGTTAATAAAATCCTGATTTCCTATAACATTCTGTCAACTCAAGAGAATAAGAACCTTTTAATTTGATAAAATAAATCTATAACTCATTGTTTCTACAAGTTGAATGACATTGACAAACACTGTTAAAATATTCTTCAAATATTGCTTAGAAAGATGATTTTGTCTTTCCAGTATTATTTGCACATGAAAGATATGATGATCATTTAAACCAACTTCTACAGCTTGCAAAAGAATACTATTGTCATTTCCCTCCAGACTTATTCTCACAATCTTTGCAACATATACCATGGATTTGTGTGTATGTGTATGTGTGTGTGTGTGTGTGTGTGTGTGTGTGTGTTTGGTGCTCAAACTCAGGGTGTTGGGCATGCCCAGACCTCTCTATGGAATATTTTTATACTTAGAATACACCACATTTAGTAAAGCTTTTCAGTACACACAACTTAGAGGAGGAGAGGTTTAATTTGGCTGTCGCTTGCAGAAGTTTCAGTTCATGAACAGTTGGTTCCAAGACTGGGGTATGATGACAGCAGTGTTGCTCACTTTATGCCATCCATGAAGCAGAAGCGCACCAGAGAGGAAGGGGCCCGGGACCAGACATAGACACCAAGGTCACAAATCTGTGACCTACCCAGCTATACCGGAAGTGAGCCTTACTAATCTCTTAAGAGACTTCCCAGCCAATCAAATTGACTGCTAAACCTTCTTTTAGCTAACCCTTCTGTAACCCACCCTGCCTTGGAGTGAGTTGATTATGCATTGAAGACTCCACAAACTGTGAGCTAAATCAACCTTTAGTTCCTTAAATTTGGGTGTCAGGTATTGTCTCAGCAATGAGAGACAAGTAACTAAGACAATATGTAACTCCAACTCTACATATACTTTAGGCAGTCATTAGATTTTAAGAAATCAAAATGTAAAGCAGGGCTGGGGATTTAGCTCAGCAGCATAAATGCCTGCCTGGCATGGGTGAGGTTGTGAGTTTGATCCCTGGTATCTAAAAAAAAAAAAGTAAACCATACTTTTACTCAAAAAATACAGTATGAACTATCACTTTACATAGAAATAAATATTCTATTTCTTACACATTTACTTTGAGAAAAGCAATTTTCACTGTCCTCAAAGTTCTCATTCTCAGTGGAAAAACATGTGTGTGTGTGTGTGTGTGTGTGTGTGTATAAAATATGGCACACAATTTGGGGGGCTGTTGGGAATTGAATCCCTCTCTGTAAGTACTCTACTACTAAGCTACACCCTAGCTACTGAAGGGCTGGAGTTATAATTTTTAAAAGTAGAATATTTTTGTTCTCTAGTCTAAGACTTTAATATAAAAAAACCAAAATTGTTACCAATAATTTATTCTTATTCCTAACTGTTATAGTTGATGCATTATGTCAACTTGAGAAGTTTAAGAGACTCAGCAGGGAGCCGCGATACTTACTTTGTACATATTCTCATCCTGTGCAAGAGGAAGGCACAGCAATTTTGTGAGTGATACATCTGCCTTGGAGGGGAGAGGTAGGGATAGCCTGCATACAATACAAGGGAGGAGAAGAGGCTGTTCCCCGCCCCTTTTTGTTCTGGCTGCTTGTTCTGCCTGCTGCCTTGAAGTATTGCCCCGGTGCTACACCATCCTGCCTTGCAGCCAGAGGGTTATGGCCTGAACCTCCACAAACTGTAAGCTAACTAAACCTTTCCTTCTTAATTTTGGATGTTGAGTATTTTGTCTTAGCAATGAGAGAAAAGTAAACAAGACACTGATATCAAAATTCTTTATGAAATAATCAACTAGTTAAACTAAAAAGTAATTTTACCATCCATTTGATAATTTCTGTATTTATCTGGTCTACTAATGATCACTGTTTAGTTTTTTTCATCAATTTGGAAAGCCCTAGTTTACAACTGACAAATTACAAATTTTGTCTTACCTCCAAATAAACAGACCTCTTACACATTTACTAACCTTTATCATTCTGTGAAATTTTTTCCATTCTGCAATTTGACATGTTTCTAAAGAAAAATTGTCCAATGAAAAAAATTCATAAACCCCAAAACATCAAATAGGAATAAATATGTTGAAAATCTGCCAAAAGGAAATCTTGATAAATAAATCTTGAATCTGAAAGCTCTGTCAATATGCATATCAATTAGTGGTCTATCCTTTGAGAAAATTACTCTGAACTCTAGAAAATGAAAAGGAGATGAACCATTTTAGCAGCTTTTCCTGATACCAAAATAAGTAACTAGGTAGTAGAAAGGAAGTTTCCTGTTGTGAAAAAGCATTTGTCAGAGTGCAACACAAAAGAAATGTTTCTGAGCTGAAAAGCTAAGATAATTTGATTATCTTTTCTAAGCCATGAATTTGTTGTAAGAAATGTTTGCCTGATTTGGAGAAGAATTCAGTGAACAAGTTATTGTCAGGAGCTGACGATGACAGAGCTGTCAGTCACTTCATGGGGGAGTTGATTTGATAAGGAAATGAGAATCAGTGACTGACAAGAAAAACAAAGTTAACTTCTTCTGTATGATCTTTGTTTTGTAAAATTGCCACAAAATTTCCATGCAAGAGCCTAGAGTAATCACAGCTATTTCTCATAGACCTATAGGCTAAGGGTAGACTCAGCTTTCAATTACCATTTTGGTGTTTTGATTGTTTGTTTGTTTTTGGCACTGGGGATCGAACTCATGACCTCATGCTTGCCAGGCAGGTGCTTAAGCCACTGAGCTAAATCCCCAGGCCTCAATTGCCATTTTGATGGATGGAAGATTCGTAAGCCAAAAAATAGAGGGAAAAGCAGTCAACTAATATATACAGTACTCATAATTTGGAAGCCCTTCTCCACATTTAAAAAGTAAACTTTAAGGTCTTGTTATAGATTTGTACTAGATTGTTTTGTGTCTTTATTTTTAACACCTTATTTTGTACTTAAAAATGTTTGATGGTATGTTCTGATAAAACCTGTGTTATTGTGTTTTCTTTTTGTTATTTGAGATGGGATCTCATTCTCTTGCTTGGGCCTGTCCTAAATCCTGAGCTCAGGTTCTTCTTCTGCCCTCAGAGTACAAAGTAGCTGGGACTACAGATGCCAACCACAAAACCTAGCTACAACTTGGATTCTTTTTTTTAATCTCCCAATAAATAACACGCTTTCACCATAGCTTGATTCCCTTCCACATTTAGACACTATTTCTCTGTTTTGAGCAGAGCCTGATTATGAGTCTTGCCTTGCCAAAATGGAAGCCAGTAGTTCACTTTCCCAGCATTCCTCAGAGTTAAGGGCAGACATGAGATGCAGGATCAGCCATCAAACTGATTGGGACTCTAGTCTCCCAGTTTGATTCTCTGTCCTTTGCAAAGTTTCTGTGATTGCTATTTATGATTCTATTATATAAATCAATCATATATGCTTATTTATAAAATACATGACTATCACAGTACAATTAGTAGGAGGGGAGCAATGCAAATGTACACTTGCAACGTTCTAATCCTATGTATGAGGTGGTACAATAGCAAGTAAATGAAAGATGTTTATTGTAAAACCTCAAAGTAGCACCACAAGTAATGCAGCATCAAAAGTAATACAGAGGAGGTTATAACAGTTAACTCAAATTGCTTCATTTTTTATTCCATTTTATCTTCTTTTTGAAGACTAAAAAGAGAAGAGAATAAAGGAAGAAAGACCAGGTGAGAAATATAAAAGAAAAATTACAAGATGATACCTTTAAATGCAACCGTATCAGTAATCCCACTGAAAAGAAAGTATTCTAAGACAAAGATTATAAAATTAGATATAAAATGTGAAACTCAGCTATGCTGCCTATAAGAAACTAACTTTAAATAGAAGTGACATATTAAATATTTATATTGTTCATATTATAGGGATGAATGAAGATAAACTATGCTAGGATTATTCAAAAGAAAATTGAGTAGATTAATAAAAATATGTTTTCAGAGTAAACAATTATGTTGCTTACTTTTCTTTCATTGATGGGACAAAATGCTTGATACCCAAAATGAAGGAAAGAAAGGTTTATTTAGCTCACAGTTTGTGGAGGTTTCAGTGCATAACTAGCTGGGTCCAAGGCAGGGTTGCATGGTACATGGGCAACACTTTAAGGAGGCAAAAGAGAGCAAAGCAGCTAGAGCAAAAGGGTGGGAAAGCAAACTTCTTTCCCTCTCTTACACTGTAAGCAGGTTATGCCCCTCCTGTGGGTGTAGCACTCACACCATCTCCATCCCTCCTCTTGCACAGGTTGAGAATATTACAAAGTAAAGACCTCCTGCTGAATCACTTGGTTAAATGTCTGACCTCAAATTGACACAATGAACAATATGCTAGAGCAGTAAGGGCTTGTCCTCTATACCACAGGGTGTAGAGCTGTTGAGTCACTCAGTTAAGCTTGGAGAGTTCTCAAACCGACACAATGTTTCAACCATAACAACATTAGTAGAATAATTTCATAGTGTAAAAGGGTCATTCCTATAAGAAAATACAATTCTAAAAATGTAAGCATCTAGAAGCAAAATACGTGAGTGTTATGAAGAAAAATAAACAAAACCATCATTACAGTCAGAGGTATCAACACTATTCTCTCAATACTTGAAAGAATTAGTGCACAGAAAATATTGTGTAATAAGGATATAAAATGTTTCTGTAATACTATCAACAGAATTAGACTGATATTCTACAGAAGCAAATGGTAAGCTCATTTCAATATATATAACATTTATTTGATCTTTAAAAGTATTCTTAATAAATTCACAATAGTATGCCATTCAAATGTATTTTCTGACTATAACAATTGAAATCAATTCCAGAAAGCTCCCAAATATTTACAAACTAATTAATCCAAGATCAAAGCAATAATTAAAAGTAACATTAGAAGTAAGTAATTAGAAGTATTTTGAACTGAATGAAAATTGTAACACAGGAGACCAAACTTTGTGGGATGCCTCAAAAGCAGCTTTAAGGGGGAAATTTGTAGTACTGAAAGCCTGTAATAGAAACGAACTAGTAAGAAGTCACAGATCTCAGTTTCAAATGGAAGAAACATGAAAAGAAAGAATAAATAAAACTTTAAGTAGAAGACAAATCAGAGTGAAAAAAATGAAACAGAAAGCAGAGGTGGTAAAGAAAAATAATGAAGCAAAAATTTCTTTTAAAAGATCAATAAAATTAGTAATCACACAAGACTGGTCTGGGAAAAATGAATAGGGGAGAGACAAAACAACTGGTATCACACATGAGATAGGCCACATCTCTATGGAGTCCACAAATATAAATATTCCATGCCAAAGTTATAAAGCAATGAATGATACTCATTGAAATAAACCACCAAACCTAAAAACAAAACAAAATAAAGCAGAAAACATGATTTTGGGCTGTATGGATTATAATGCAGTGGTTGAGCTCTTCATTAGCCAAGCATGCAGGAGAGAAAGAGAGAGAAAGAGAAGAGGAAAAGGAGGAGTGTGGGTGTGGAGGGAAGAGGAGGAGGAGAAAGGAGGAGGAAGCCCAGCCCCTGGGAAACTGAGGAAGATGGCTGTGAGTTCAGGGCCATCCTGGACTATGTAGTGATTATAGTAAGTTCAAGGCCAATCTGAACTATATAGCAAAATTATTTCAAAACAAACAAACAAATATTTATAGTTGAAAACTCTGTCATGAAAATGCTTCCAGCCTGAGTTGGCCTCACTGGCAAAGCCTACTAATCATTTAAGGAAAAAATGTGATTCTGTATACTAACTCCTTTAGAACACTGGAAGGTAGGATATACTTTATGAGGTTAGCATTACCTTGATTCCAAAACCAGATACACATTAGGAGAATATTACCAAACTATGTTCCTCATTTAATTAGATGTAAAACTTCTACGTGCAATTTTCGTAGGTTAAACCCAAGAATATTAAGTCAGATATTAATATGTTAGTACATGACTTGGGCTTTTTCTTACTTGGTAGGATTGAAACTCAATTCATTCAACATAGTGACAGGCAGTTAAGTGGGGGAAAGGAGAGTATTTTCAATAAATGACATTGAAAATTATGTATATGCACAAGCAAAAAAGCCTTCCATCTATATCTCACATCATTCACAAAATTTAATTCAAAATAGACAACAGAATTGAACATAAAAATTCAAACAAAACTTGAAAAAATCTGGTAGAAATCTTTGCTACCTTTGCTTAGGCAAGAATTTCTTAAATATATTATCAAAAGAACAATCATTAAAAGAACAAATTGCTAAACTGGATTCCACCAAAATTAGAAATTTCTTCACTTCAAACAATGATTTTGTTTTGAATTTGCCTTAGTTACTTTCTTGTTATTGGGACAAAATACCTGACATTGTAAGTAAAAGGAAGAGCAAAGGTTTATTTTGGTTCACAGTTCGTAGAGGTTTCATTTCAAGCTGGCTGGCTCCAAAGCAGGGCAGCATGGCAGAGTAGCATGGCAGAAGAGGAACAGCCCATGGCAAGGCTGGCAGTGAACCTTCCTGCTTTCCCTGTTTGTTTCATCTGGGCTGCTAGCCTATTGATTGGTACCATCCACACCCATGGTGAGTCTTCTCTCTTCAGTAAATCCATCATCCACAACCAGAACTGTGCTTAACCAGTCTGTGGACCCCCATGATTCAGTAACTCCCCAAAGACCTCTTATGAGCACTTGAATCTCTGAGGGGGAACATCTAGATATAAGCCATAACAGAACTTGTTATTTTCAGATAATGAAAAATTCATATGCAGTTATAAGGAATAACACAAAGGACTCATGTATAATTTACCCAGTCCCCTGCAAAAGGTAACATCTTGCAAAACTTTAGAGTCACAACCAAGTTATTCACACTGATATAATCAAGACAATGAAACAAAAACTTCCATCAACACGATGATCCCTTTTGTTCTTTTATAGCCATACTGACTTTCTCCTTCCTTTCCCTTGTTCTTGACCTTGGATATCCCTAATCTGTTTCTATAATTTGTCATTTTAAGAATGCTAATTAGGGGCTGAGGATTTAGCTTTGTGGCATAAGCACCTGCCTGGCAAGCGTGAGGTTGTGAGTTTAATCCCTGGTACCAAAAAGAAAGAGAAAAAAAGAATGTTATTTAAGGTCTAGCAAGTGTAGCTCAGTGTCTTGCTTCGATCTCCAACACACACACACACACACACACACACACACACACATGCAATTTAAGTGGAATCATGCAGTATGTAAACTTTTTACTTACAGTAATTCTCTAGAGATTCATCCAAGTTGCTCCAGATATCAATATTTCATTCTTTTTGCTGCTTTAGTAGATATACTAAAAATTGTATAACCATTCATGCATTGAAGAACATATAAATTATTTCTAATTTGAGGATATTATTAATTAAGTTGCTATCAGCATTTTGGGGCAGTATAAACTTCTGAAATAAATGTCCAAGGGTACATGCTGGGTTTTATGATTGGTACATGTCTAGTTTTTCAAGAAACTGTCTAAATGTCCTCCAGGGCATGCGTACTTACTCATTTATTCATTCTGCAGCTGTAGCGTCTCAGGATCCTTCTTAGCATCTGGAGGTGCTATTGTGTTTGTTTATCCATTCTTACAAGTATGCAGTGGTATCATGGTTTCACTTTGCATTTTCTTAAAGGCTAGTGATGATCAGCATCTTTTAAAGTCCTGTTTGCTGTCTGCGTTCTCCTCACTGAAATACCTCTTCACTTCTTTGCCCATTTTTAAATTGGATTGTTTGGATTCTTTTACTCTTGGCCTTCAAGCATTATTTACATGTTATAGATATTAATCTTTCACTGGATATATAGTAAGCAAATATTTTCTTTCAGTACATAGCTCAACTTTTCAACTTCTTTATAAGGAGTTTTACAGAGTAATATTTTTTAATTTTGATGAAGTCTACCTTAACATTTATTTTCATATGGGTTATATGTTTGGTTTCAAGCTTCAGAATGTGTAGCCCTATCTTAGGTCCCACAGAAATTTTTCCTATGTGTTTTGTAAAAGCGTTTATTGTTCTGCTTGATCCTTTCATGTATTTTGAGTTAATTTTTTTGTACCAGGGATTGAACTTACAACCTTGCACTTGCCAGGCAAGTGCCTATACCGCTGAGCTAAATCCCCAGCCTAGTTAAGTTTTGTATACAGTATGTGATTTAGGTCGGTGTTAACTTTTTCACCTATGATGTTTACTTGCTCCAGCATCATTTTTGTTAAAAAAGGCTACCTTTCTTGTGCTGAATTGCATTTGTACTTTTGTAGAAAGATTATTTGGGTATGTCTGGGGGTTATCTCAGTGGTAGAATGCTTGTGTAGTGTGTGCCAGGCCCTGGGATTAATCTCCTGCAATACACACATACAAAGTGTCTGCTTGGGGTTTGTGGGTTCTCTATTTTCCTCTGTTGGTTTGTCTGTATCTCCAATAACCAGTCTTAATTACTGCAACTATCTAACAAGTTGTGAAGTTGAGTAAGCTGTGTCTTCCCTCTTTATTGTTCTTTTACAAAATCATTTTTGCTATTCTGGTTCCTTTACATCTCCATTTTCATTTTATACCTTCTTTTCTTGTGCACCTGGGATTTAACCTATGGGTACCTGTATTCTAGGTAAATGATTTACAACTAAACTATACTCCATAGATGGAAGCTAAGCTCCTACCTATGAGCCAGGCAGCTGGTGAGCATGGGGAGAGAACAGACCCCAGCTCCCCCTCCTCATGAGCAACCAACTGATTTGGAGGAGCTGTACTGTTTGATTGCCTTTGCAAGCCTAAAGCCAAGTAACTATTTAGAGTACGACAATATGCAATATAGTAACAGTTATAGATTTCCTACTCTCTAATCACTGTTGTGATTCATTTTATTGCTCTGTTTTATTCCCTTTAAAAACACAGAGGAAAAAACCTGAAGAAGTTAAGTGGGATCCAAAATGTACAATAGACATTGTGAAGGTGAAAGGGGAGGAAATGTCTAAAAATGGAAGGTGGTAGTCACTGTTAATTTCCTATCACCTTATTTTGAAGTCCTATATCATTTTCATTGTTTTTTTGGTTTGGTTTTATTCTGTTCTGTTTTATTAGATTCTCTCTTTGCCCATTTGAGAATTATTTATATGTTATAGATGTTAATCTTTCATTGGATATATAATAAGCAAATATTTTCTTTCAGTACATAGCTCAACTTTTCAGCCTCTTCATAACGAGTTTTGGGCTATATGCTTGGTTTCAAGCTTAAGAACTTGTAGCCCAATCTTAGTTCCCACATATATTTTTCCTATGTGTTTTCTATTATGTCTGATGCTATGTGCAGCTATTTTGAAGATAACAAGATATATTATGGCAGTCGTTGTTGATTTCCTATGATCTTGTTTTGAAGTCCTGTATCACTTTCCTTGTTTTGTTTTGATTGGTTATATTCTGTTCTGTTTTGTTTCATTTTACTACATCTTATGGTATGCATAGCTATTTTGAAGATAACATGAGGCATTATGGTAGCCATTATTGATTTTCTATTGTCTTGCTTTGAGGTCCTGTATCATTCTCATTGCTTTGTTTTGATTAGCTTTATTCTGTTTCATTTTGTTTGGTTTTATTCTCTTTAAAATAAAATTTAAAAAAAAATAAACTATACCCCAAAGTTTCATGTACATTTTAAAACAATACTGAATTTGAATATGCCTATAAAAGATCTTGCTGGGATTTATGATATGGATTGTATCCAATTTACATATCAGTTTGGGGAAAATTGACATCTTCATTGTGTTGAGTATATTGAATCATGAATTCCATTAACACATTTTGTCTTCCTACTTATTTGGTGCATGCAAATTCTGTACATGTTTTATCATATTTAAATCTAACTGCATCATCTTTTTTTGAGTAATTGCAAGTGGTATGTATTTTTAATTTTTATATTCACATTTTTATTGCTAGTACACAGAAATGTCAATTTTTGAAAATTTAGTTTGTATAATGATACCTTATTGGGTTGATTGTCTTAGATCAAATGACACTTTTGAAAGGACAAAAAAGATAAGCCAAAAACTGACAGAAATATTTGCAAATTATATATGTCATAGATGATTCATATCCAGATTGTGAATAAAACTTTTGACAGTAATAAAAAGGCAAAAAAACCCCAAAACAACAACAAAAACAATTAAAGATGGACAATACACTTGCAGAAACATTTAAGAACAAGAACTATACACATCTGAGTCAATGCCAAATGTACACTTGTCATTAGGGAAATGTAAAAGAAACTCATGATAAGCTATTACTATGTACCTAATCCAATAGCTAAAATTAAACCTATTGACTATATATATATATATATATATATATATATATATATCAGTTATTGGTGAGGATGTGGGACTCAACCATTCCTCTACAGGCAGGATTATAAAATGATACAACCATTTTTGAAAATAGCTTGTCACTTCCTTAAAAAAGTTACATACAATTTTCAAGGTTGCAGAAAATTATATATAAATATACGATATATAATATATAATAATTTAAAATATATATACTACAATTTTTTTCTCTTCTTAGCTTATGAGATTCTTTAAAGTAGAGATTGCTTCTCGTTCTTTTTCTTTTATAGACTTAGCAGCATGCTTGTCACCAAGCAGGCTCTAAATAGGTACTCAATCAGAAGTCAGTATTAGCTGTTGAACAAATTCACTTACTCTTCTTAAGTAGAGCCTGTCGCCAGCGCTTAAACATAATTAATCCCAGCATGAGGACCCTTGGCTCTTATTGGGCATAGTTCTCAGGAGACTTCTGGTCACTCAGCATCTGACTGGTCCTCTGATTGTCTGTGGTCCCTGGTAGCTACAACACGGGTTTCTCTGTTGGCAAATATCCTGTCTTGCAAAAAGAAAACTTAGAACATATCATAGGTCTTGGGTGCATAGTAGGAACAGGGACAATGTAGTTCCTTTTCTCATTAGACTTTTAAAATTTGAAATTAATTTATAATCTTGTAGTCAGGGTTTGCAAAGGAGAACAAGACAATATGGGACACATAATTTTTAGTATTATTTTATAATGGTCACTCAAAGAGTCAAATACAAAAGAAAGAGTGCAGGAAATCTGTCCAAACATCGAGATCCAAGGTATCCAGCTGAGGGCCTGGATTCCACAGCAACATACTGCATGACTCTAGCTAAAGACCTAGAGCCCATGAAAATGACCCCCATGAATCCAACTGGAGGCCTAGAACCCATGACAATGTGTCATGCAGGTCTGTTTCATGGATCTGCGCTGGGAAGACCCGAAGGTCAGCTGTGGAAGTTAGAAAGTCTGTGCTACTGTGGTGAAAAATCTGCGCCAGCTTCAGTGGAGCCAGGAAGTGATGCTCAAAATAAGGACCAGGGTTTCCCCGAAAAGTACCACAGCCATCCTCAGTGACAGTGAGGTCCCCAGATCCTCTGATGATAGCAGCTGAGTTCATCTCAGGAAGCCAGTGTGACAAGCTTCTCCAGGAGACTACATGGCATGCCATCTTCCCCTCTGGAGCCAGGAAGCAAAGTTCCTAGTAAGGACCAGTGCTCCCCCACTGCAGCCGTTCTTAGTGACAAGGTCTAGAGCTCCTCTGATGGTGAGAACAGCCAAGTTCGTATCAGGAAAGAAGCCCAACAAGCTCCTCCTGGAGAAGCAATGGCAACAGGAGAACTGACACCACCACAGAGAACCAACACCACCACACTTCCTCTCCAGTTCTCCTTTTTATGTTGGCAACAGTCCTCAGGGGGGCCAGCCACACTCAGTACCACACTGATGGGGTTCAGCTGGTATGACAAGGTGACCACCACAAGTCATAAAAATAATTGTGAGTCTTTATACATGGTCTACAAAAAACAAATACAAACTAGCTGTATAGAAAATAATGGCATTTATCAACCAAAGACTAGTATTGTGATGTTTAAAACTTTGTTTTCAGTAAGAATCATAAAGGTCCCAAATAATATTTTAAGCTCAGGTTAAAAGATAAAAAATTCAGGGATGGTAGGACATACCTGTAATATCAGCTACTGGGGAAACTGAGGCAAGTGTGAGGTCACCCTAGGCAACTTGGTAGGATCCTGTCTCAAAGTTTAAAATGGTAGAGTGGATTTAGGGATGTAACTTTATTGGTGGGGTATTGCTTATCTTATACAAGGTCCTCGGTTCAATCCTTAGTACAAAGAAAGAAAGAAAAAAGGTAGTCAAGCATACTGAAAAGAAGACCATTTTTACCAAAGGAAACAATGATCTGGCAATGTGAAGCTTGGCAAAGTGTTTATCATCTTCAAATAAATAAAAAATGTTCCCTGTGACAGAACAGGAAGGAGGTGGTGAGACAGCATTAGGGAATGAGAGAATTTTGTAGATACAAAATATACAGTCTTGCAGAATGGAGTGTCCTCCATCCACTAACTTTTAATTAATCTTTGTTGATTCTCTTCTATGTTTGCTTCTCTTCCCTTGATACTTGTGAACTGTAGAATATGACACCAAATCACTCACTTGTTCCTCAACACACTTGCATGGCATTGTATTTCTACTAATACTTTCATTAACAGTGAACAGTAATAATTATTCTTTTTATTTAAAAAAGAAGTTATATAACTTTTAATTTTTTCTGTAAATCCTGCTTTCATCAGTTTAGGGATTTTAATACCTGCTTCTAAAAAAATTCTTTTAATGAATAGTCTGCCCATTGATATTTCACTTATATGTTCTTACATCTTCTCTATTGTTCTAGAACTTCCTCAGACATGTATTATTTTCCTTTTTCCTGAAAAGAGACCATTGTTTTCACTAATTACCTCTTATTCTCACTGCACTTTACCAGATGACTATAGTAATTTTCAAAACTACAGTACTATATAATTTTTAAAAATTTAACTATTTTCACTTTGGATTTCTTCATTTAATCTTGTGTGAAAAAACCTGGACTTGATTGGCCTTTGGAGATCCTTTAATGTCCTCTCTTCATTTTAAATTCATGAACCATTATCTAATATTTAACAATGTAACATGCAATAGTATTATTTCCTAGTGTCTTTTGATTTAAAATGCCCTAATTTTTCACAGTAGTTTATAATGATTAGTTGGTGTTAGAAATGTACACATACACTTTTGTAGCAAAAGTTAAAAATAAAATGTTAAACTTTCTCAAAGTCATGCACTGAGAGTTAATCACCTCTAAACTCCTAGGAAAACAGACTTATTAGCTTCAGGTCTTCTACAGAAGATTTACACCCAGATACATAAAGGAATGAAGGGACTATTGATGATATTAACTGTTCGGCTGGAATGTGCAATATAGTGAATAGATTGAAAGAGAAGAATTTGTATAGCTTAGTTACATTTGGCCCTCTCTTCACTCTCTCCTGTCCTTTGCTAAGCTGTTCAAGGTATAAGACTTCACCAGTTATCATCTGGCAGCGTCTAGCCAATCTGCTGTCACCATGGTCAGGAAGGAAATCTCTGTGTCTCACTCTCTTGTCCCCTTCATTTGCCAAAGTTCTCCTTTCTTGTTTGAGTTTGGATGACCCAGTAGCACTTGTTAGCTTAGCCATGGTTAGGCATTTTCTTTGCTGCTAGTTAAATTATCTGTCATTAACAGGGGGAAAAAAAGGCTCAGCAGATGTTCAAGAAAACAATATTTCCTAGGTATTGGAAAGGAAGATGCTAATCTCCATGTCGCCATGGAGTTAGTTTCTGCTTCCAGTTACATTTCTTCAGTGGCAGATAAAGAACAGTTCAATTATCCAAAACAAGCTACACTTTATCTTGGTGAAGTAAATCATTAGACTTTGAAATGTCTCCATGAATCAGTCATTGTCTTACTTGCTAGCAGGTTTTTAAATATATCTGCTCCAAGCAATATGGCTATCTATTTACAAGAGCAAACTATGTTGTTCTAATACTTCAGAGATTCTATGATGAAAATCGTGCTTTTTTTTATTTTAAAGAGGGTAAAATTAAACAGAACAGAACAAAACAGGTAATAAGGAAACAATTTAAGAAACACAGATTTCAAAGCAAGCCCACTGGAGATCTTCACTTTCTATATTGTCTCTTGGTTTGTTTTCCAAATAGTCGTCCATATCTTCGCACACAGTGAATTCATACCGAACAAAATAGTATTAAACTGGTCAGAACAATACAACAAAGGCATTTTAGGTCTTCAAGACCAGACAATAGGGAAGTCAACAATGGCTGCCATAATGTCTCTTATTCTCTTCAAAATAGCTACCCATACCCTTACATATGTTGAGATTAAACAAAAGAAAACAGACTAATATCACTCTGAACAGAGAATAATAGTATTGCTAGATTTTATATTATGATGCGACAGAATTAGCACTGGGTATCTTAGTGTCTCTTTTTCTTCAAAGTATCTGTTCATCTAATCATGCATTATATAATCAATTCTCATAAACTGTTTAGAAGTTCTACGCATGCATGAGTCTCTACATGTATATCTACCCTTTCTGTATTAGAGGAAAAAACAAATCAAAATGACAACAAAACAAATTCCTAGAAAAACAGGAAACAAAAAAGACATATAAAACCACAATACTAGGTAATCTACCATAGTTACTATGATGTCTCTTGTTATTTTCAATAGAATTGTCTATATCATCAGGCATAGTATAATTGAATGTATCTGTATACAGCAATATTAATAAAAACAAAACATTGGAGACATTATAGGACTTCAAAAGCAATTAATAATCAAACCAGAATGGGTATCCTATTGAATCTCATTGTCTTCAGAGTAGTTGCCTCTACTCTCAGACTTGATACTATCAAGCATACCAGATTCGAATAAAATCAGTCAAGACAAAACGGCAATCTAACAAACCAGATTCATATAAGATCAGTTATAGTAAGACAGTGTAAGTAATACAGGGCTTCAGTTTCAGTTAATAGGATATTAAGGATAGTTACTGTAGTATATCCTGCTATCTTTGGGATAGCTGTCTGTGCCCTCAAATCTGGAATGAGTAGACAGACTGGAACAGAATAAAATCAAACTAGACAGAGTGATAAGATTAATGTGGATTTTAAATCCTGATATGCTATTTACAATGTCCTCTGCCTTCCTTTTTTAGACAATTCCTCCCTTGCACTTTCACAGGGTGATGTGTACATTTTGGGTTCCACTAACTCCTTTAGTTTTTAGATTGGGGGGCAACCCACTATCTACCTAAGTGGTTCTGAACCTTTTTATCCCTGAGCTTGGTCTTAAGCTGTGTTCCTTTACCTACTAAAGCCTCAAGGTTTTCCTTGTTATAGCTGAGTATTTCTCCACTGCACAGAAGTGTCATGTCTTTCCAACCTATCTGCAGCTGCTGGATGAGCTGTCTCTATTTCTCTCTGGTTCCGTGTCACATAGAACATTGTTTTCTTATCTTTGACTTTCAGTTCATTAACCCACTTTCAGGTTGATTATATTTCCTATTCAGAACATCTTGATGGACCCTATCTCCAGATCTACTCTGCCTGTGTTTCTTTTTGTTAGTGTATCATGGCCATTTTGTAATCTGTTAGAGATTATACCAATCTTCTCTGCCTCATCTCTGCTATGCTATTTTTCTGTCATTGGTTGTCTACTTTTCTCCTTCATTCCACTGTCTCCCCAGTTCATGGAGGCCTCTCTGCCACTGTTCCTGGAATCCTGGTGATTTTTTTCTCTTTCTCTAGAATGTACTTCAGTATTTTTTGTAGGGTTGAATTGGTGGTCACAAACTCCCCCAGTTCCTCTTTGCCATGGAAACATCTTGTTTCTCCATTAATTTTGAGAGACAGTTTTGCAGGGTACGTCAATCTGGGTTGGAGGTTATTTTCTTTCAGGGCTTGGAATACTTTGCTTCAAGTTCTTCTTGATTTGATGGTTTGCGTCGAGAAATCTGTTGTGATTTTGATGGGTTTTTCCTTTATAAGTGATCTATTACTTTTCTCTGACTACTTTTAATATTCTGTTCTTGTGATGAATTTCTGGGATCTTGATTATTATATGCCTGGGTGTAGATCTCTTTTGGTTGTGCCTGGCTGGAGTTCTGTATGCCTCATATATCTGAATATTATTTTTTTTCCTATGCTGGGAAGTTTTCCTTAATTATTTCTGTGAATAGCCTTTGTATTTCATTTGTGTTTACCCCTGCTTCTTCATTCACATTTTTTATTCTTAAGTTATAGATCCTCTTGTCATCTTCTAGCCTTTGTATTGTTACTTCCTGGTTCTTTGTTATTTTTAAGAGCTCTTTCCTTTTGTGATCAGATAATGCAAATCTATCTTTAAGTTTTGAAAGTCTAACTTTAGTTTCTGTCAAGCAATTTTGCCAGCTTTCAATGGAGTTTTTAATTTCCTCATAATCTCTTTGCATCTGTTTCATATATTCTAGATTTTGCTTATATTCTTCATCAAAGGTTTCTCTCCTTTTTCTGGGTTTCTCCTTTCTTCCATCTGTGTCTTCTTGAGAGGTACTTAGCATTTCTTTTATTAATCTTCTTATATCTTGCTTCACTTGAATTAGAATTTCAGTTTTAAATTCATCTATGATGTCACAAAGATATTTCTTTATGTTGGCTGATGCTGTGTCCGATATTGCATGCTTGCTGCCCTCGATCTCTTCTGTATTTACCTCTCCAGACTTATTTTCCCTGCATCAGTGGCTGGAGGCTTTTTCTTGTTTCTTTCTCTTGTTATGTTTCTGGTTTCTTTCACACAGGTGTGTGGTGGAGGTCTCAGTCCTTTCCGTATTGCTTACGGTTTTTCTGAAGTGTGCTGGGTAGGGGATTGCTGCCCTCTCCAGTGTGCTGTTGATCTGTGAGGTGCATGTTGGGGGGTGATGTGGGCTGGGCCCTCTTCTCTGAGCCAGTCAACCAGCAAGTGTCTTCACCACGTTAGTCTGTGCCATGCAGACTTCACAGGTTTGGGACAGTTTCATCCCTGGCTACTTGGCCCCAACCAAGTGCATGACCCAGCCTAAGCAGATCCCACCAGTCCGCTTTGGGCCAGGAGCAGCCGACTGATGCCCCTGCAGTTCCAGGTTGAGGCCTGTCCTGCCCAACTCTAATATGTCGTCCAGCCAGTCACCTCACCCCACAGGACCAAATTCCGAGCACTCACCACTGATCAGTGCAGCTCTCCACTCCAGTTACACTCTCCATTAAAGCTCATCCTCTGGCCAAGTGTCTTGGGCTCACCAACCCCTGATTTTGGCATGACCACGACTTCAGCATGACTATGAGTCCTCCAACTCCAAAACGCCCGGTGCAGCGTGGGACCAGCTCCAGTGCAAACGTGTCTAGCTGCGGCTTTCTGTCCACATTTTTTCTTTCTTTCTTTTTTCTTTCTTTTTCCTCAGTTTCTTCCTAGGTCATGAGAATCCCTCGCCTTTTGTCTGGTCTTCTCCAAGGTGTTAAATTCTAGCGTCTGAGTTGTTTCTCTGAGAGAGGCTTTGTATCCTGCTACCTATCAATCTGCCATCTTCCAATTATGCATTTTTAAATGTACCTTAGGAAACAAGAAACTCTGAGCAGAAGAAAAAAAATTTTTTTTAAAAAGAAAGACAACTATATCTTTAAGGAACAGATCAATAACACTTTGTATGTGCTAAAAAAAGGCTATCAGTAATGCTTCCTTGGTTGCTCTTTCTAAAGGAAAGAATATAATGTCAGATGTTTCTATTCATTATTATCTCATGCACTGCTGCTTTCCCATGTGGAATTTCTATTAACTTGAAAAATAACACCAAACTATAAAAAAAAAGTGTATAAGGAAAAAGGTAAAGACTGTCATCACAGTTATTTTTAAATGTAATATATATATATATGCAGATTAATAATCCAGCAGCTTAAGTTTCATTAGTTTCACAGTTATACATGCTATTTCTAGATTTACCAGTAGCATTGGAAAATTTCCTGATTGTCTGTATTTATCATTACTCTATTAATTCCCCCCTTTCCCACCTACCTTCTAGTTTTTCTTGTTTATGTTATTACTATATTTATAGTTAAGACTTTCATTCAATAAAGCTGTATTTCTTAAACTTTTTAAGTTCATTTCAGAAACCAGTGAATAACACATGCAATATTATATATATGTAAGAACACACATGTATATAAATACTGTTTTGTTTTCAGTTGAATCAAGTAACACGATTAGATACATAAAGTAGTAAATTCAATCTTGTATCATTAACTTTTGCTGCTTTAAAAAGAATCATTCAGGAATCTTGGATTTATGATAATCTTAATTTTTTTCTGGGTTCCAATCCAACTTCTTCTAGATAAGACATAGCTGGCCTTATTTCTTAAATCTATTGTTTCCTTTTTGGTGTATATTTACACATTTGTGGATTAACTCCTTGAATAATATTTTAATGTAGTTTTGTAGGAGATTACACTCATGTATCTCCTTCAAAATAGAATTTCACAGACAATTGTTAGCTTCCAAATGTCTTCTTCATGCAAAGAAAAAGAGTCAAAAGGTATGCTTAAATTAGTTATCCCTTATGTACTTTACCGTAATAACATGTCTTTAAGAGAAGTTTCAAAGAAAATTACAGCAATGAAGGAGAGCATGGTAGGCATACAGAGATGAAGTCCCTCTTTGTTAAAAGGCATATATTAATATGGATAAAAGCAAAGGAAAAAGTGGACATTACACTATTCAGCCAAAAAAGTTACTATTTTCTAAAAATCTAAACCATTTCTCAAAGAGGTTTTCCTTTGTTCCCTTTAATGCTCAAATTGAGAGCAGCCATGCAAATAACAAATCAATGCTGTCAAATCATATTTCAGAATGAGTTAAGTAGTAGAATACCATTTCCTATTGGGTGTATTGTGAAATAAATTGTTTATATTCAATAAACTAAGATTATTCTCCTACAGTTTTAAAAACTCTTCAAAATACCACATTTACAACATCAAAGAAGAAATTATAGTTTTCTTCTTGCCAATATTTTCCATAATCACTAATTCTGGTGAAAGAAAAGTATACTACCTTATGTAAGTTTTTGTATCTGTGCAAAAAAGGTGTCCATGATGTACAATTTCCTGGGCACACAATAAGCCCAGTTCTTTTCCTCATGCTGGAGAGAATGAATTTGAGTAAACACAAGATTACTTGATCAGCATGCTTATTTTTACATCCTTTTTGTTAGTCTGAGTCAGAATCCAGCAGAGAGCTATGTGTTTTTGCCATCATCATGAGTAGGTTGAAATTGACGTTTGAGGAAAACTTTGGACTTCTACTTTGCACTTTCCTAATGTTTATGTTCATTTTCTCCTCTCCGTCCTACCTCCCATCTTAGTATTTTAAAAAGTGTATGTCAATTTAGTACATAGCATATGTGTTTGTGCTAGATTGTAGAAAGGAATACCAAAGAATAATAATAGAATTGCCCTCAGACTAAGGAAACAACATTCCTAGTTAAAAAAAAAAAAGGACATTGAATTGTGTGGTCAGTAATGTGAACTGTCAATTATTTTCTCATGCTTTTGTTCACTTTTACTAAAGAAGTATTAATTTATTTCCTTCAAATCCTTCTCAAATGAGCAAAAGTACATACTATTTTAAATAGGAAAGTACTGATACTAGAGTTTTCTAAAGTGATTTATAGGAAAATCACATTTAAGACAATCTGATGTTTTGGAAATTTCACCACCTGTTCTTGTTTTGTTTGTATTTTAAGGTAATGGGGGAGGTCAATATATAATATGTAACTGCTGCTGCTAATTAGACTGCTTCTGACCTTGAACTATGTTGCGTTTACCATATTCGGTACACATTCAGAATGTTTTATTTATTACTCATGTTTTGCCCTTTTTGAGCACTTACTAGCTCTGCAGTTGAACAGTGAGCAAAGAATAATATTTTGTACTGAGTGGAAATTTTTTATCCAGAAGATCTAGGTTTCCTGTTCCAGAAGAAAGTCAGGGACCTATAGAACAGACATCTAGGAAACGGTCCCTGGATATCTGCTGGTGTTCCCACACCCAGTGCCCACTCTGAATGGAAAATTTCAGTGTCCACCTTCTGACAAGCACAAGGGAATTAAGAGCACACTCACCTTGGGAGTAAAGGTCCAGGTCACAGCATAAGGTAAACAACATGAGCTGGCCAAGGTGCAAGCCAGGAGTAAGAATTCTACAGTTCGTTGTGGAGAATGGAGTTAAAAGTATCAATTATGGCTTTGGAATCAGAGGTGGGTGTGGGGACCGTGTCTTGCTCCACTCACCCTATTACAGTGAGTCTTTGCTGAGACTCTTGCTGAAGACTCTTGCTGCCATATTGGAGGGGATTCCCTAGCTGACTAGATTTAATGGAAGGCAAAAAGAATGGGCTGTTAAAGAACAATTATTGAGTACCACTGTGATTCCTCTTGTTCTGATGGTAACTGTGGCAATAGGTTCCCCTGACTGCTTCAGTCAGATTCACTGAGGTGCAATGAAGCAGCACATTGCCTCAGGCCAGCACCTGGTACCTCTTATTTCCTGCTCAAGGGCTTCCCTTATGACTGGTCATTACATAGCTGCAGGAACTTTCCCAGCATTTGTGCCTCCGAAGAGGTGTTAATGATGTGTACTCTTGCCCATGAACCATAGTAGACTTGATTGATAAATGCTTTTCTTTTTCTTTCTCAAGGGATTGGCTCTGAGATTCATCTTAGGTGCGCTCCTACGTTGAGCTGCCTGTCATCTGAAAGTGTTAGCCAAATCAATGTGCATTTTCTCTATTGGTTTTTTTTTCCCCATTTCTCCTTCAGACTCTAGATGCTATCTCCTGGAATTACATTCTCAAATAATTTACTCTCAAAGAAACTTTTCTCTGTAGAGATGCAAATATAATTTTTATTCATTAAAAACCCTATTAGGAGCATACAGTGGAAGTCAATGGTTCAGTTCACTGGTTTTTCAGAAACTACACCATGGGTGGTTCAAGATTTGCTCTATTTCCTCACTTTCTAATTTCCTTTTTTTTTGAGACAGGGTCTTGCAAAGTTATTTAAACTGGCCTCAAAGTCATGCTCCCGTTCCTTCAGCTCCCTGGGCGTGTACCACCATGCATGCCAAGTTTTTTTTAACTTACTTTTAATCTGAGTACATAAAAGGAACATAGGAAATATTTGAAAGCAGGTAACTGATGTTGTCACACCCAAGTTTTGGTATATATCTCTAGTATAAAAAAGGCCATTAAAAATATAACTACAACCCTATTAATATATCCCCAAATTAATAGTATTTATGTAATATTATTTAATGTAATTATTTTCTAATATTATATAATGATCTGGTTATCTTAGGTATTTTATAGCTAACTTGTTGGTTTTAGGACGGTAATGAAATTAGACATTATAATTATTTGATTCTTATATCTCATATCTTTCCAGATTTGTAGCAGTTCTTTCTTTCTCTTTCTGCACGGTTTCCTTGTTTTCTCCCTTTACCCTTTCCTCCCATACTCATCCTCTTTTTTTTTTTTCTTTCATTGCCATTTATTTATTGAAGAAACTGGATCAGTTGTTTTGTAGAATTTTCTAATTTGGGGTTTGACCAATTGTCTCCTCAAGGCTCACTGTAAGTATCAATCTTTAAAAAACAATGAGCATCAGTCCTAAAAATGTGCTCTGAGAAATGAATGTTGCTGATTACTTAGGGATTGGTTTCTGTCTCTGCTTCAGCATTGCTGACTTTGTTTTCTAGATTGAGTACTTTGCATTCTCTAATGTGCTGAGGCAAGAAAAAACTGTTTTCCTGCTTCCTTATGTGAGGACAGATTGGCTAGTCCATTGGCTTTATACCAGAAATGGACTTCTTCAGTGAGGTGTGTGTAGCTGTTGCTATCACACATCATTCCATAGTGGTGTAAGGTGTCACATATTGTGAATACATATCAAGGGTATAAGTCAATTTTATATATTTTTCACTGTGATATACATATGTAACAGAGTCCATAAATGAAAAATAAAAAATAAAATGTTAGCTTCTGAAGTACACCAAGCCTTCTTGTTTGAGAATATATTAAAGTGAAAGGTAAGTATTTGTTATATAGGCCTTCTGAAGGGGGATTGTGAGTGGTGGAACAATAATTATGGGTCCTTATGTTACAGTATTATTGGCTACATATTTAAGTAAAAAAAATTTAGTTGACACATTACTCTTTCACACCCATTCAACAAACTTTTATTACTCATGATTACAGTTAAACACTGAGCTTCATTTTATTAGTAAAGAGGCAAACAAGTCACATTGCTTTCCCTCTAGAATCATAGGTCAGGAGAGGAAATAAAAGTAAACCTAGGGTTAATATTCACTGAGATAGAAAGAGGTATGAAGACCACAGCTTTAGGGAAACAAAGGGTGTCTAAATGAGCCTAAGGTTTTGGCTAAGGATAAGATCAAAGGACACTTTGCCCAGTGACCATTTACCTGATTATTAAAAAGTGAAGGAAATGTGAGAAAGTTGTAAGAAATAAAAATGCTGGGGAAATCCTTTGAGCTCCATTGGGCTGGGTAGAAGGTGACAGCTGAGAACAATGGGAGTGGAAGATAAGATACAAAGTGTGCAGCAAGTAGTGGAAGAGCCTCTGGAAAAGTTGAAGTTTGATTCTTTTCTTTTCTTTTCTTTTCTTTTCTTTTCTTTTCTTTTCTTTTCTTTTCTTTTCTTTTCTTTTCTTGTTGATGGATTTTAAGGAAAGGAATGACTTACTTGAATTTGAATACTGGAAAGATGACACGAGCAGTGTAGAGGCCTGAACTGAGTGTGTTCAGTAGGCGTTCCTGAAAGATTGTGCTGTCTTACCCCGATGGCCTTCCAGAGCTCTGTTCCTGGATATTTTGGGGGTAAAGACCTGGACAGGAAAGCAGTTAGAGGGACATCCTACTGGCACTATTCTGTGCCCTCTACTGGACTAGAAAACAGCTCAGGAGAGAAAAGATGAGGGAAAATAAGGTGAATTTTGTAACTGAAGTTGAGATGTGCTCTCCAAGACACTGTAATGCATGGGAAGCAAACACTTAAGAAGGGGACAGAGAAGATAGATTCCACAAAGAGTGCAAAGGAATGAGAGAAGTGGATAAATAGGAGAGTTGCGTTATACAAGCCAGTGTAAAAGAGACTTAAAGAGAGCAGAGAGAGGGTAGAAAAGAGTGCAAAAACATAAACTAATTTAGCTTAACCATCCTGGCATAGGCAGTTGCAGAATCAGTCCAAACAACCTGATTCAGAAGTGAATTGTGGTGAGAAATTGTTGAGATGCAACACGTTTTTCATTAAAGAAATTTGGCTATAAAGGGAAATAGAACTCTTACATACTGAAGAGGGGTTGGGGTTGCCCCTCAGTGGTTGAGTACTGGAACAGCTGATACATTGTGTCAACCTGGGAAGTTTGTAAGTGTAACTGACTCAGTAGGGGGCCGGAGTGCTCTCTTTGCAGACATCCTGAGCTTGTGCAAGAGGAGGGCCTGGAGATGGTGTGAGTTCTACACCCGCCCCAGTGTGGATAGCCTGCATACAATATAAGGGAGAAAAAGAGGCCTGTGCTCTCCCTTTTTGCTCTTGCTGCTTTTGTTGTCTTTTGCTGTGTTGAAGTGTTTCCTCTGTGCCATGCCACTGTGCCTTGGAGCCAGCTGATTATGGACTGACACTTCTACAAACTGTCAGCTGAATAAACCTTTCCTTCCTTAATTTTGAGTGTTAGGTATTTTGTCTCAGCAATGAAAGGAAGACAGATACCTTTCTTGTGTGAACAAGACCCTGGGTTTGCACCTCAGCACTGGAAATAAATAAATGAATACATAAATAAATAAGATGACTAGGAGGCAATATGTGAAATAAGAAAAGAGAGTTTACTTTTCAACTTTTTCCCCCCAATATGTGAAAGTTTTGAGGGGAAGGTACTTACAGGTTTAAAGATAAAGGCAAAGAAGAGAACATGTGTTAGTAGGAAGTCCCTAAGTATTAAGAGGTCAGGGATTAAAAAAAAAATGTAGGAAAAGGAAGGCAAGACAGGGAAAAAAGAGGAAAGACAGAATTCTGGCTGAATTGAATAATTAGTCAAATGCATGTCTGTTTTAATTTGTCTGATGTGGTTAGCTAGATATGGCTTTGGAATTTGATGTTAAGAGAGAAGACACTTATTATACTTATTTTTTCCTAAAATATCTTCTCATAACTTCTGTCTCACATGTCCAAAGAGCTATTAGTAATCTTATTCATTAAAGAAAAATAGTCATTTCCCTTAATGAAAATGTATTCTCTGCCTCAGCTGCTATTATCTTATCAACATCTGTCCATGACTTATTAGAAAGGTTTTTTCAAATAAAACTAGAATAACAAGGCTGACATTTAATGTAGTTAATACCCAATCTGTCTCACAATGAACCAATAAATTTGTTTTCATATGAAATCTGGGTGAAAATCTTTGGTTGTAAAAGAAAATTACAAATATAAATAGGGTTTAAAATACTGTTCTGTAAGTAACAATGTGAGAAATTTATCAAGAGAATTACCAGTTTATCTAGTGCCTTGTGATCAGTGTTCTTTGTTAGAACTATGGCTGTACTTTAATAATTGAAGGCACTTTGTAGATTTGATTATATGTTTGAATTTTATGTTGAATAATTTATATAAATATCATTTGCTATGAAAGTCACACAATGATGCCAATGTACTTATGTCATTGAATACATTGTTAAATGATAAGTTATATTATTTATATGTTATTACAACAAAGAAGAAATTTACCAAACAGTATAATACTCTATAGTGTAGATGATTTCTTCATGGTAAAAGTAGAATATAAATAGTATAATATATGCTTTGATGTTGCAATGGAAGGATCATTGAACGTTAAATAGCATTTGAGAATGTCAGAGAAGAAATGACCTCAGCCACCTCTATTACACTTTGTTTCATTCTTTAGGAAATATTTTTAAATTATGCCACAAAACCCTTGTAGCTAAAGACAGCTACCTTTAAAAGAATGTTAATTCTTTCCCAAGTTAATTAAGAAGATAGGGAAGGAACAGCAGAAGTTAACTAAAAGGCTCACTTGATGCCTCTTTTTGGGAACTTTCTCTGCTTGTTTTCTTGAAAGGTAACAGTTGGTAAGAATGTATACTTGATATAATTTGCATTTGAGACATGTATTTGAACTATGAAATTACAATGAAATTGAGTACTATCACTCACTTTTTTTGTTCACCTCTGTTAAAATTTTAGAATATTTTCATTATCTCCCAAAGAAAATACATAATTCTAGCTAATCAGAAGTCACTCCCCCAACTAACAGTTCTTCAAACTGACCATGGTCACTTTAACTAAGTGTATGGTCTCTCTTTTCACTCTGGACTGACTGAATTAGCATCTTTGGGAGCAGAGACTAGGTTCTGTACTTCAAAAAAAAATCCTGAGTTAATCTGATGTAACCCATCTGAGAATTTTCATGTAAGAAACGCTGCACTTGTTATGTTTCCACAGGGCAAACATGTTTGTTCAAATTCACCTTGGTGGGGCTAATTAGAATGCACTTTATTTATTTATTCCAAAACAATTCAATTTGTGCTTTTTATGTTCCTGGCATTGGGAAAAAGCAAGTAAAACCAAATCTTTCGTTTCGTGGAACTGACTGACATTGTAGGATAGGCATAAACAAATAGGGAGCAAAAAAGGAAAGTAAAATGGGAGAGAGTGTTAAAGTGGTAAGAGAGGCTTTTTCCTGAGAATATGTTTAAGTAGAAACCAGGAAGAAGAGAGAAAAACGAGCCATGAAAATCTCTGAGGCAAAAATTGTTCTATGCAGAGAGCATGTGAAGAACTACCAGGATGAGTCGGAGAGGAGAGTTCCAGCACTGAGGAGCCCACCCACTCAGTGTGAGGAGGCCGAGCAGCAGAGCAAGTGGTGGGAAATGAGACCAGAAAAATCAGAATGCAGTGCGAGCTCTGCGGCAGATGCGAATCTCATGAAGAGCACTGTGTGGAACAAGAGTAATGTGACCTGGTTCAGGGAGATCAGATGTAGGACAAGGGACAGGTGGTGGCATGGTCTTGGGCTCTTCTCATACCTAGAAGGGGCGACGGAGGGTCACTTGAGAATCCTTCATGGGTTCCTGAAGTCAGAACTGTTTTCACGACAGTCAGACAGTGTTGGCGTTTTCACTGTTCACATATGCATTCGTGGTGGAGAAGCAAGGTGAGTGGCTCTGTGGGACCCTGGTCAGGATCCAGGTGGGAGCACTAGCTGCACCAGTAGCAATTTTATTCATTACCACCACAAACTCATATCCCCCAAAACAAAAATAGAAACAAGTCTGTGTGATGTAAGTGTGTCTTTTGATGAAGTAGTCAAAATTATTAATGCTATAGAACCTGAGCTCTTGAAAATAGGCCTTAATAATCTGTGTGATGATTCTACTGCTTACTAAAGTGTAGTAGTTGTCAAAAGCAAAGGGTTTGAGTTTCTGAGTTGCAAATTAGATGAGCTATTTTCTGTCACAAAGCCAGTCAAAGAATGACAGGTGATGGGGATATAGCTGGGTGATAGAGCATTTGCCTAGGGTGAGTGAAGTCCTAGGTTGGATCCCTACCTCTGTGCACGTGCGCGCGTGCGCGCGCACACACACACACACACACACACACACCAGACTGTGGTTATTTGGACATTGGCACTGGACAAATCTTTTCTTCAAAAATGGACCAAGTGAGTTTGTTACCAAGGAAATAGATGATGATTTTGCTATTAGTAATACAGTTTGAGTTTTCAAAGGCGAGTTAATTTTGGCAAAAGTGTGACTGCCAGCATGAACTTGATGCTTCCTAACAGTTCAAAACTTTTGAGTGAGTTATGATAATAATGAATGTTTGATTTTGAAATTATATAATGAAATGTTTCAATATTTAGATCTATAGAATTCAGTTAAACAGTGTTCCAATGTTTTCTAATGAACAATTTCATGTTACAAAAATCATCTACTCATTATGTAAAACTAATAGATTTGGGGGTGATAGGGTATAAAAGTTTACTGCTACAATTTTAAATTCCACACTGCAACTTTAACTACTGTTTTAAGAGAAACTATTACTTGTATTACATGCCAAATGTTTATATGGTATTAAAAGATATATTAAAAAGATATATTATGTTACATTAAAAGATATATATAAATATATATAATATACATTATATAAATATATAATATATTTAATATATATTATATATTAAAAATATATTTTATATATTTAATATATTATATATATTAAATATATATATCTTTTATATAAGATATATAAAAGATATATATATCTTTTAATACATATATATTAATGAAAGACTGAACACATTTTCTCCCCTTTCCCACAAAATGTCAGCGTAAGACTGAATTATTTTTCATATGCATCAACCAATGCAATAACATGTTGCAATAGATGGAATGCCAAGGTGAAAATATAGATGTTGCTCATGTATGCATGTGTTATTTATATCAACACCATTTGGTGTGTTACTGTTATTTTTCAGACTGTTTGTAAATTAAAACACAGTCTTTAACAACAGAAAGACCAGAATCTAAGTCACTTGATATGGCTTTGGGTAATTTATTTAATCTCTTTGAGATTCAATCAGCTCGTCAGAATGTGAGGAAAATAACACCAAACATTTTAGGATTTTGTTCATATTTAATTAAACAAGATAATATTTACTGAGTACTTTACAGGTATTGGCATGTAAATGGCACTTATTAAGGCACATAAATGGTCATAATTTATATGGTCCTTTTCAACACACTCCCTAAATCTTTCTTTAGCTTTATGTCAAACATTGGAAACAGACTATTTTAGATATGCATTTATTTTGTTTTGACACATTACAGTTTAGTTCCTTAACCTTCATAGAGATTATATAGTATATCATAAGGGCTGGGGGAAAATAAAAAGCATAGAGTAATGTCTAATGTGTGCCACCAATTTCATTTAACACCAATCTGAATCATAAATATGACAAAATAAAACTTAAAACCTATAAATCAAGCAGCAAATCAATGATAGTGATACAGACATTCATTTATCCATTCATTTTATAAGATTCCTTTACTAACTAAAGTATATAGTCTGGATTAGGTGCTGGTAATCCAAACAGGAGCAAAACAATTTCTACCTACACATAGTTTATGATTGATCAGTAAGAAACACAAATGAAAGTAAGCCAGTGCAGTTTATAGGTGCCATGATGGAAAGATTTTGGTGGAGGCAGATCCATAATAAAATAGTTACTTCCTGTGTGAACAGAAAGGCCCTCACACTCCCTCCCCAAATGGCTGCCAGTTTTTCTCTTATTTTTTGTCTCTGTTGCACACCATAGTGGCTAACTGGAACTTCTAGTGGCAATAAGGTTGGGGACCAGTAGCAGTGTTGAGGATAGCTAGTGGAACAACATGACCCTTCCTGCCTTATGACCTGCAGAGAGAAGGACTCAGATTTCAGACTCAGACAAACCTGCACCAGCTTTGAAGGTAGCCTTAGGCAATGGTGGGGACAAGGGATGGGAAACTAGGACTCCTCTGCCCTGGACCAGGGGCCAGCGATGAGCAGCACGAGTAACCTTGGGCTGGGAAGTCAGCACTCCCTCCAACTTGCAAAAAGTAGCACAAGTAGCCTTGGGCTTCAGTAGTGGGACCAGGAGGATAGTGTGTGAAAGGAGTCAGTAATGCGGAGCAGAGGAGGCTGTTCAAGGCCCAGGAAGGGCCAGCTCTATAGGGACTGGGAAGAGCCTCAGGCTATCTCTGTTTTAAGGCATGACAGCAACTGGGAGAGCAACACAGACACCGGGGTAAGGAGATGTGGTCCAGAAAGCTGCAGGCTAAAGACTGACTACAGTCCCCCCATCTGGAGGCTGAGATGAGCCCTGCCTCCCGCACCAATCTTACTGGAGGCTTGGCAGGGTGACCCAGCAGCTTTGGGCTCTAAATTGGACACTACTACCCAACTATGGATTGTTGAAGACCACTGTGAAGTGGCTCTGAGCAGGATTTTAAAAATTAACTAATTGGCTTTCTATGTTTATCTGTGAGTCTGTACTAGGCCTAGGCCCCTTGCCTGGTGATGGGAGCTGATTCATAGTAAGTGAACCTCTATGAATCACTGGTCCTGGCTGAGGCCTGTAGTGGCCTGTGAGGTCAGAGATACCTCAAAGGGCAAGATAAGGCCACAGCTGAGGACACCTTGGCTCCAGCACTAATTAAGAAAATAGAGACTGCAGCTGAAAAAATCTCACTCCTGCTGTTGCACTCCTACCATAAATGTCATCCTGGAGATAAAGATGATTCTACTAAATTGGCATAATTTACTACTTGGAGAAGTCTTTGAAGTGACTCCCAAGGTCCTGCTCATTGCTCGCGCTTTCCTCAGTTTCCTCACTCTTTGTTTTGGACCTAATAAAAATGGACGGTCCACAGAAGTCTTTGTCTTAGCTCTCAGCATCTCGAACTTAGCCAAAGGATTTTGACCCTTGTTAATCTTATTTACTCCTTCATTGTTTCTCTCCTGCCCACTTCTCTAGTTGCTCAAAGCTTGTGTGATCTACCTTTTATCCTCCAGTCCTTCAACCGTACTTCTACTATATTTCACTTCATTTATGTCTTGGTTTTGTCTCCTATCCCTCTTAAATTTCCCTACCACAGGGACAATCACTCTACTAAAGGGAAACTCATTGCATTTAAGTTCCTGATTTATGTAGGTCTTGCTCCTATGGTTAAAGATACCAAATTGATATTTACCTCAGTTCATCAGTCTTTAGGTTGTGTTTGATGCTATTACTATTAATTATTGTATTACTTTAGCCAGGATGTCATTCCTGTTGGAATCAATTGTTCTGCCTTGTATAACAACATTGTGATTTGGTGGAGTCATAATCATCACCGTAGTCCAGTATCAAAAGACTGGGCACTGAACCAAATAGATAGCAATATCTCATCCTTAATAAATTGAGAAGGTAGGATCTTGGGAAAGAAACAATAACCAATAACCACCAACACCTGGAGAACATCTCTGAAAAACAGACATTTACTAAGGAAACCTTGATAGTAGTGATAAAGCTATCTACTATAAGAAATTTACAAGCATCAACACAGTAAACAAAATAAAATTATTAAAGAGAAAATGACAAGACAGAAGCAAAATGCAACCCCAGACTTCCAACCTGCCCAAAGTAGAAGAAATTGGAAACCACTTGACTTCTCTGAAATGAGGAGTTATGAATGAGGCTACAGAACAAGTGAATGAGGCTACAGAGAAAATATTCTCTCATGTAAAAAAAGAAATGATCAAAATGAAAGACTTACTCAATGAATCTAGAATAGACACAAATAAAAAAACAGAGGAACCAAGGAAAATGATGGAAATCATGAATGCCCAACATAGAAAAGAAATGGAATCCATGAAACAGATTCAAACAAATACCCAGATTAAAAATACTGTTGAAAGTATCTGCAGCAGAATGAGCCAATGTGAAGACAGAATATCGGATACAGAAGACAGGATTGTTGTTAGCAACCACAATAAGAAAGGTATCTTAAAAATAGCAAGAGACCACACACACTAAAATCAATCCAATGGCTACAGGATGATGTGAAGACAAAAAACATAAGATTGATTGGAATCAATGAGAAAGCTGGATACATTGTAAACACCACAAAAAAAAGCAGTTCACTGAAGTAATGGCATTATACTTCCCAAAGATGGAAAAAGAATTTGACATACAAATAAGTGAGGCATATAGAACCCCAGTTAGCCATGACTAAAAAAACCAACCAACCAAACAAACAACAACAACAAAAAACTACACCAAAGTGCATAGTAATCAAGACTCCAGACATTCAGCACAAGAAGAGAGTATTAAAGTTGTTAGAAAGAGGAAGCATCACTTATAAAAGAAAACCAATCAGAATCACAGTAGACTTCTCAACAGAAACCCTTAAGTCATGGACAACTCAAAGTGAAGTATTTCAGGTTCTAAAAGAAAACAACCTCCAACCCAGATTGATATATCTTATAAAACTCTTTCAAATGGAGAAATAAATTGTTTCCATGACAAATAACAACTGAAAAAAACTCATGAGTACCAAACCAGATCTACAAAATGTTCTGAAGGGTATTTTAGAAAGAGATAATGAAGACCACAATTCCAAGATACAAATAAAAAGAAACCACCACGAAGGGAAAATAATTAAACTGAGAGGAAAGAGGGAACCAACAAAAGGAAAATAATATGAAGATATACCAATATAAAACAGTTATACGCATCGATGTAAATGGTCTCAATTCACCAGTCAAAAGAAACAGACTGGCAGAATGGATCAAAAACAAGATCCAAAAATATGTTGCTTAAAGAAAGACATTTAACTCAAAATAAAATTGTAGACTAAATGTCAAAGGATAGAAAACAGTACTTCATGTGACAGGAACCAGGAAAAAAATAGGGTTAGTTATCCTATTTGCAGATAATGTGAACTTCAAACCAAGAATGATTAAAAGAGACAAAGTAGGTCACTACACACTTGTTAAGGGCAGACTCCAAGAAGAAGAGATAACAATCATAAATAAATAAGCACCAAACTATATAAAACAAACATTAATGCCTATAAAAATCAAATAAACACTAACACAATTGTAATGAGGAACCTTAATGCTCTGCTGTCACAAATAGATAGATCAACTAGACAAGATTTCAACATAGAAATATCAGAACTGAACCAAACCTGTGAACAACTGGACTTAGTGGATTTCTACAAAGTGCTCCACTCCAGTACATCAGAGTACACATTCTTCTCAGCTGTGCCTGGTATGTTCTCCAAAATAGAATGACATATTAGCTCATAAAACATATGTAAGTAAAGGCAGAGGAATTAAAATTAACACACCCATATTATTTGGCAGTAGTGCAGTGAAATTGGAAATCAATGGCAAAAGAAATCACAAAAACTCCATAATCACATGGAAATTAACCACTGAACAACTGGTGAATCACAAATGAAATTAAAGAAGAAATTTAAAGAGTATTTACAATTAAAAGATAATGCAATACAAAGTACTAGAACTAGGATTCAATAAAAGTAGTCTTAAGAGGGAAATCTATAGCAGTGAATTTTCATATCAAAAACCAGAACAAATCCAAATAAACAACATAATGTTGAACCTCAGACATCTTTTTCTAGAGAAAGATGACCCAGTCAAGCCCAAAGCTTGTATGAGGGAAGAAATTATAAAAATCAGAGCAGAAATTAATGTAACCGAGACTAAGAAACAATACAAAGAATCAAGTAATTGAAGAATTATTTCTTTGAAAGATGAAATAAAATCAGTAAAACATTATCCAACCTTATCAAAAAAAAGGAAAGAAAAGACTCAAATTAATACAATTAGGAATGAAAAGGGTGAAATCATGATGGATCCTGCAGAAATCCAGAAGATCATCATTACCTACTTCAAAAATATTTACTCTAACAAGGTGGAAAACACAAAAGAAATGGACAGATTCCTAGATACATATGGATCATCAAAGTTGAATCAAGAAGATATAAAAATTCTAAATAACTCAATATCAGTCAATGAAATTGAAAAGATATTAAAAACTTACTAACAAAGAAAAGCCCAAGTCTTGTTGGATTCACTGCTGAAATCTCCAAAAAATTCAGAGATGATTTAAAGTCGTTACTTCTCAAAATCTTTAATAAAATTGAAAAGGAAGCAATACTTCCAAAGTCATTCCCGGAAGAAAATATTCTGGAAAGTCAGAAAAGGACCCAATCAAAAAATAAAACAACAGGCCAAACTCCCTAGTGAACATAGATGCAAAAATCTTCAATAAGATACTGGCAAACATAATGCAGCAAATCATCAAGAAGATTATACACCATGACCAAATAGAATTCATTGTAAGGATGCAGTGTGGTTCAACATACACAAATCAAAAAATGTAATATGCCATATCAGCAGAGCCAAAGAAAAAAAATCACATGATCATCTCAATAGTGTAGATGCACAAAAAACATTTGAAAAAGTCCAATACCAATTTATGATAAAAACTACAGAAAACTGGAATATAGGGTCTTTATCTCAATCTAATAAAAGTCATCTGTGACAAACCAATAGATAACATCATACTAAATGGTCCCAAACTGAAAATTTTTACTTTAAAATCAAGTACAAGATAAGGATATACACTCTCACCAATCTTATTCAGTATAGTTCTGGAAACATTAGCCAGAGCTATTAAAGAGAAAGAAATACAAGAAATAAGAACAGGAAAGGAAGAAGTTAAATTATCTTTATTTGCAGATGACATGATATTGTACATAGAAGACCCCAAAAACCCCACCAAAAGACTTCCAGATTTAATAACCAAATTCAGTTCTGTAGTTGGATACAAAGTCAAACTCAAAAATCAATATCCTTCCTGTACAAAAATAACAAACCCACTGAGAAATAAATTAGGGAGATAACTTTCACAATAGCATTAAAAAAATGAAATACTTAGGAATCAGTCTGACAAAGGAAGTAAAATATCTTTAAATGGAAAACTGCCATACTCTGAAAAAGGAGATTGAAGAAGATATCAGAAAATGGAAAAATATCCCTTGTTCTTAGGTAGGAAAAGCCAATATGGTGAAAATGGCCATACTCCCAAAATTACTATGCAGATTTAATGCAATCTTGATCAAAAGACCATAGCATACCTCACAAAAATATTCCTAAAATTCATTTAGGAGCAGAGGAGACCTAGAGTAGCAAAACCATTTCTGGGGAACAAAGCCAAGGGAAGGAGACAGTATAATCCCTAACCTGAAATTACACTACCAAGCCACTGTGATAAAAGTAGCACATGGTACTGGCAAAAATACAGTAGTTCTGAAGATAGGTGGAACAGATTAGAAGATGCAGAAACAACTTCAAACACATTCAACCACCTTTTCTTTGAAAAAGGGTCCAAGAACATTCACTTGAATAAAGGGAGCCTCTTTAGTAAATCATGCTGGAAAAACTGTCTTTACACATGCTGAAGACTAAATGTAGACCCATGTCTATCATCGTGCTCTAAACTAAAATCAAACTGAATCAAAGATCTAAATATTAAAACAGCAACAGTAAGTCTGCTGGAAGATAAAATAGGTAGAATGCTAAAAGACATAGGTATCAGTAAAGACTTCATAAACAAAATCGCAGTTGATGAGAAAATTACAAAGAATCAACAGCTGGTTTCTTATAGTATTAAAAAGCTTTTTCACAGCAAAAGAAATCACCAACATTAAAACAACAACCTACAGAATGGGAAAAATTATAGCAAGTTGTTCCTCAGACAAAGGACTAATATCTAGAACATATAAAGATTTGAAAAAAAAATCAGAGCCCATCTCCCAAATTAAAGACTCAATCCAAAAACAGGCATCTGAGATGAATACACACTTCTTGGATGAAGAATTATAAATGGCAAATAAATATATCAAAACATGTATAACATCATTAGTCATTCAAGAGATGCAACATACTACAAAAGAATGGATACTATCAAGAAATCAGGGGCCGTGGGTTTAACTCAGTGGCACAAGCACCTGCCTGGCAAGCGCTAGGTCATGCATTAAATCCCCGGCCCCTCCCTCAAATCAACCAATAACAAATGTTGGCAGAGTTTGTTGAAAAAGGAAGTAGTAGGAGTGTAGACTGGTGCAACCACTGTGGAAATCAATGTGAAGATTCCTCAAAAAACTAGGACTAGAAGTCCCATTGCCCTCAGCACTTTCCTACCTTGGTTAAGAATTAAAAGCATCATACCACAGCAATATATGCACACCCATGTTTATACCAGCACAGTTTGTAATAGCAAAATCTTAGAAGCAACCCAAATGTCCATCAATTGGTAGATGGATTAAAAAGTGGTTTTTTTTAATGCAATGGAGTACTACTTGGCCATAAAGAAGGGTAACCTTGAGACGTTTGTAGGTAAATAGGTGTACCTCGTGATGTGTAAATATCACATCATGAGAAATTGAAAGTGTAAATAAGGATAAACATGTATAATAGATATTGTAAAATAAAAAAATTGTTTAAAAGGAAAAGTGCAACTAGGGAATGAGTAGGAGAAAGGGAAGGAAGGGAATGGGGAAAAATGAGAGAAACAGGATAAAGTGGATATAATGCTTTGTAAATAAGGAGAAGAAATGGGGTTAAAAAGAGGGGAAAGGAATGGGAAAAAAGGAATCGAGTTTTATCATGTAGAGGTACAAATTCCCTATGATGAATATGACCATTAGGCATACCTAAAATGTACCAATAAACAATTTAAAAACAAAGGCAGTCACACGGATTTTATAGGAGGGTGACATTGGCCTAAGAACATTGTATTTGTCTGGTGGCTCCTCATAGTGACTTGTGAAAAAGCAGCAGAAGTGTGCAGGGACTAAGATGTCAAATGTAGTCTCAAGGAGATGGCAAAAGTTCCATGTGATGGGGAGTTTTGTAAATCACAAGAAAAAAGGTGTGACTACAGCCAAGAGGTCCTGCTTCTTTTCCTACAAGTGAGTCACAAAAGATAAAACTAAAGGTCTGTATCTATGTCTTTATTTCTGTCCACATTCATAGAATATATACTTCCAAGAATAGCTGTCTAATCTCAGAAGCATTTTTTAGAAAAAAATTTAGGAGGGTCTTTTTTTAAAAAAGCAAACTTCAAAACAATTGAACACTACTTCAAAATATTCCTAGCATGGTGGCGAAATTTTGTAAGCCCTGGCTTGGATTTTTTTTTTTTTTTTGTGATGCCAATACCATAGGTGGCAGTTACATGATGAACATCTGCCTGCATCGTCTTACTTTTTTTCTTTTAAATGAAATTCTTCTTATCTGCAGGAGAAACACAAGCCACCGGCCCAATTACAACTTGCTGTTTCTTCCTAAGAGTTTGAAAAGAGAGCAAAACTATTGAATTGCTAAGGAACTTAAGACTTGAATTTTTAAAAAATCAATTAAATGAGATATTCAGAGTTGAACATTTGGAAACATTTAGAAATTCCACACATAACGGGAGTAATGGTGACTGTTATGTGATTGTGGTATAATTTTTGGAAATTTCTGTGGTCATATATTCCATTGAATAGGAGGCTAATCTTTTTAACAAAGGAAACAATAATAATAGTGCTAAAATAAGCTATAGGAAAAATGTAATTCTGCATTATCGTCACACACAAAAAGCTTTATGAAGTCCTCAGTGGAGCACAGTAAATAGAACTGAGTTTGCTTAGCAGGAGACTCAGTTACAAAAGCTAGAAACTACAAAGAAGAAAAGGGGGTTATGGGAAAGAGAAAGATGAGTTGCCATAGCACACTATTTTATCCTTCTTTGAAGCTATTCCTTTATATATGGTATTACTCTATCAGTGGCATACTGAGGTAAAAACTGGAAATATTAAGGTCTCTTACTGTGGAGGGAAAAATCCCTTGAGAACACCAAGTATCTAAATAAATACTATCTGAAGTAGAAAATGTGTAGACAGGCACACTGATCACATGAACACCAAATTATAGATGTTCATTCAGCTGTTCATTTATATATATCTTCTTTAAGATATTTATTGCATGCTTACTATGTACCAGTTGGTGTCTTGAGCAATATGATAGATATCATGTGACTTAAAATTTTATAACCTTTTGAAGTTCTGTTTTATAGTATTTCATGCTGTTGTTTACAAATGAAATCCCTAGGAATGAAGTTAACAAACGGTGTTTATGAAATTTTCAAAGAAAAGAATGAAATATGTTGAAAGACAACTCTGAATATAGTCATGCACACATGTTTACACATGAATTAAAAGATTCAATATGCTAAAAATGTCAGTTTTTCTCCAACCATCTGTAAAATTAATGTAATTCTACTCAAAACCCAGATTTTCATCTAGATAATATCAGGATGTTTCCAGATGATGTGGAAAACCTTAGACACAGCTTGCGTTAGTACACAGGATACACCATTTTGGTCCACAAGTTGATGCCCTATACAGTAGTTGATTGAGGTTGTACTTAGCCATTGTTCAGCACTCTTTTCCTAAAGAAAAATTTACATATGTACACCAGAACACAAGTATGTTTGTAGAAACACTGAATTAGCAAAAACCTGGAAAACTCCAACGACCAAAAGTAGAATAGACAAATTGTAGGATATATCTATACAGATATAGATAGAGATTTTTTTTTTTACCATGAAGCTTAGTGGAAGTTTGAAGGAAGTTTGTTTTTTTAGAAACTATAACGTTTATGGGAACATGGGAAACAGCCAGGAAGAAAGAGGATGATGCAAATATTTAGGAAAGCAAAAAAAATAGTGTGAGATTATGAAAGGCAAATGAGAATTAATACGGAGATAAGTAAGAGAGACCTTTCTTCCTTATACATGGGTGTGTGTTTACTCAATATGTATTTATTTTATGCCCCCCCATATACTTGGCCCTGTTGTTGATACCAGTGTCGATTTATAAATTGGATGATAGGAATTTGATGGAATGTTTAGGTAATAAGTTTCATTTTTCTCTTAAGAATGAAGGGAACTGTTACAGCTTATGGTTTAAGAAGAGTGAAAATTTACAACTGTGTGCAGAACAGGAAAGTGAACTAAAGAAGAAACAAAACAGAAACAGATATTTGGACAGTGTTGAGAGCCCAGTTGAGGTTAGCGAATGTCTATCCTGAATTCCCAATTGTAGGATTTTCTTAAGCAATGCTCTGTATAGTTTTACTTGTCCATGATTCTTTTCCTAGCAGGTTGTAGCAGAAGATTAGCAGTCAGAGAAATTTAGGACACTGGCAAGCATTTGCTTGGAATGACAGAATATGGATTCCAGTGAGTTTGATTGCCACTTAAATTTCTGAAGGAAAGTTTTTCATTTTAGTGTACCCAGGAATTAACTAATGTTCTTGCATATCTATCTGAAGAGTGATATTGATATTTAAAATCATAAGTGCAGGAAATTACGTACCATTAGAAGAAAACTGACCAATGAAAGGGGAGACAGGAAAGGTCCCAAAATTTTATTTCCCTGCCTTCCTATCCAGGCTGTTTGGAGAGGTTATAAACCTCCAGATGTCCCATAATGTCACTTTATCTTTTCTTGTGATGCTACGATCAGGTCAGTATGTAATATGTCTTATTTTGTTTTCCTCCTTCCCTATTTCATTCTGATTTCCCTGGGATTTCAGTTACTGCTAAAACTGTGAAGGACATACTTTGTTTAGGTTCTGGTGAAATCCCTAGGACTGAAGTTAACAAACGGTGTTTATGAAATTCTCAAAGAAAAGTATGAAATATGTTGAAAGACAACTCTGAATATAGTCATACACCATATGTTTATATGCTGAAGTTGTTTTTTGAAAAAGTTCATTTGTTTTCTTATCAATAAGGATTTATGCAACTGTGTATTGACATTAGAATTGAGTTATGAATGCTGCTTTCAGATACAAAATTTTGCTTCACTGACTGTCGATACTTGAATTGCTATTTGAAGCAATTTATTCAGCCCTGTGCACTGTTGTATTAAGCATACCTCAAGCTGTTCATGAAAATGCTTATTTTCACAGGGCAAGAGTTGGGGCTGTCCATACAAAACTGTAATCTACTGTAGGCATTGCGACTTTTTATTTTAAGTAGAGTGACGAAGCATTTTGTCTGCAAAAGTTTGTAGTATAAATGTTGGAAAAATTATTTCTTGTTTTGATAGAAATTTCTATGTTTGAATTTATTAATCAGTCAGAAATTTTAATAAAACCACATACTTTTAATAAATAGAAATTGCAAAAATTCTACTAGCATTTCCATAGTTGATAATGTTTATATATTTATATATAAATTGTTATGTATTATTTTTATGTGGAATTTCCTAAATCAAAATGACAGCTGCTAGCATGGTATTGAAATTCCTCTTATAAAAATTGTGAGCAGTGTAGAAGGACGATACATATTCCTCTTGGAAATACTTTATATGAAACAAATATAATGCATTTCTAAGGTTTCAATTAAGAAAAGATTTCCTGGTGACGTTATAATATCCTAACATCTTGAAACATAAGTTACATGTCAACCTAAACTGTAATACTTCACTTACAAATTTATATCATTAGGGCCAGGAATATAGCTCGGTGGCACAGCACCTGCTTGGCAAGTGTGAGGTCCTGAGTTTGATTCCCTGTACCAAAAAAAAAAAAAAAAATTATGTCATTTAGCATTTAATGATTTACTCCTATGGGAGGAAACTTGTTTTTCAGTTTCATTAAGAGCATTGATAGTATTGCACAACTTTTAAAATATACCTTTTATCAACTAACTTTTATAACACAGTAGTGTTATTCCTTTAATACTATTTAGCAAGGAAACAAGTCAGTTTTTTGGGTAGGGATTTAGATCTTAGAATGAGATACACAAGAATTTGAATATGAGCACTACTAAATATGTGACTTGACACTTCTATATTTGAGTTTTTAAATGTTTTTCAGTGCAAAGCTACTGTAAATTATCACTGTGACAAGTTAATATTATAGTTCTTTTAGATGCCTAGTATATTTACTGAAAGATAAACTGTCTCTGCTGATATTGTTATCATTATTAACTTACAAGGAAAAGTCATTACAGTTTCAATATAATGTTCTTCAACCTGCACCTTCTCCCATCCACTCTGACACTTCCCCTTCCTCCTCTGTATTTCATATCCCTTTCAGCCAGTGCAATAATCTTTGGACTATATTCTGAAAATGTTGAATCATGCCCTGAAAATAGACCTTCTTTGATATTAACTTATAACTATAGAAACTATGCATAATTTTCTTGTTCTTTCAGTTTATTTCTTTGTAAGGTAATTACAGAAGAATTTCTAGCTCATCTTGGAATGTTCTGACTTAAAACTGAAAATGCTATTAATCTCTGCATGCAAAAACTTGAAGCTGAAAAATGTTTTATAATGCTTAAACGTGATAAAACAAACCAACCTCAGCCGGTTCGTCATGGCACATATAATCACAATAATAAATCATTCAACTTTGAAAGAAAAAAATATATCTTGCCAATGAGTTGTATCACTTAAGACTGTGCTTAGAGTCACAGAACAGATAGCAGTGTCCTAGTCAAATAAGAGTCCACTTTTCCCGTGTGACAAGGAGCCTGGGGCTTGTGGCCTAACGTTAGGGCATGTTATGGCTTGTATCTAGATGCTGCCCCAAAGCCTTGCGCACTCATAGGTGGGGTTTTTCAGAGGTGGCTGGATCTAGGGTGTGTGAATATAGAGGAAGGGTATGTAGATTTGCACTAAAAGCGTGAAAATTGGATTGGTTCACTGATTGATTTAGCATGGTTCTGGGTGAGGGTAATGGAAGTCCCACCAGGGTGTGGGTGGCACCGACCAATAAACTGGTGAGCTGAATGGAATATGAAGGGAGAGAGGGTAGGCAGGCTGCTGCTTTTCTGCCTGCCGGCCATGAGCTATTTCTCAGCTGTGATGCCCCTCTACCACACCAACCTGCCTTGGAGACAGCTGACTATGGACTGGAACCTCTACAAACCGCGAGCCAGAATAAACCTTTCCTGCTTTAAATTTGGGTGTTGGGTGTTCTATCTTGACAACAGAGAAAGTAACCAAGGTAGAGCCTTTGTGTCAGATCAGCTCTTTCCATTTTCCTCCTCCCATTTATCTTCTTGGCTCTAAACTGGCTGCTGCACCTTTGGATGTCACGTGCGTCTCTTATTTGAGAAGATGAGCACAATAATAAAGGGCAACAGATGTATTTCACTGGGCAAAAATAGCTTTCCTCAAAGAAAGCTCCTTCTTGTATCTTACAAATCTAAATTACAATGCTATCTTTTTTTTTAATTTAAAAGAGAATAAAACAAAAGGGAGCAGTACAGAGCAGATCAGAACAGGACAACATAGGCAACACAGTACTTTACATTAAGTCAACTGGACATCAACAGTATCTAACACCATATCTCTTACTCTGCTATAGTTGAGCATAGTTTCAATTACAATAATATCTAACATAACACAATAGTATAAAGCCATGCATATAGTGAAAGAATTCCAGGGCTTTCTGAACCGAATAACAGAAAATGATCAATGG